>MU227991.1:1517505-1535957 GCA_018584345.1 Thuja plicata | reverse complement strand
CTACCATCCTTGAATCAGTCTCATGACTATCAATAGGCTTTATGCAAATCTTACTACCATCCTTGAATCAGCCTCCTTCTTAGACTGTCAATAGGCTTTAGGTAAGACCAGTGCTACTATCATGAGTAAACCTTCTAGTAATCTGTTAGGATATACCTTAATTACAAAAGACTGTTAAGTTCTGCTTTGTTAAGAGACTTAATGCTTCAATGGTTAAACTGAAACAAAATAACCTGTTTCTAATGCAACTTAATTGCATATTTTCAGATCTATTTACTTACAATATCTTTTTGATCAATGTATCAATACAATTCCTTTGTACTCAACTCTTTCTTCTCTATGATGCTGTGCTTCTCTGTTCGTCGGTGTCTGCAGAATTCTTTAGCTCTCCCTCAGCTTGATTGATCAGGACTGCATGAAGTTAATCCTTCATTAGTTTCTCTTTAGCATCTTCTATCAGTTCACTCCCCTGTGTATCTAATTTCTTCTCGACCACTCCTTGAGAATGAATTATGCTTGTCTCTTAAATAGACTTGATATTCCTTAATTCTTGGTTCTTGATTCTTGGCGTGAAAAACAATCCAGCCAAATTGATTTGCAGCTTTAACTCCTGATTTATCTCATAGTTATCTTCTTGCCAATCGTGTAAATCATCTTTAAATCACTTACTTAACTATGGTTGAATAAAACAAATCAAACAACCAGTTAAGTCTATCTTTTATCTCTTCCAGCTAGATATTTTGTCATTTTCTGATCTCTCTGTTCTGTCGGTCAATTCTACAGTTTTTCGCCAGTGACAACTACCAATTCCGTCGGTGTCACTTCAGTTAGCTTCAGGATCTCAGTCCGTTATGAATCATTGGATCTTGTTCATCAGGCAAAATTTTTTTTAGCTCGTTGGGAATCATATTATTCTACTTCATTGGGCAACACTATCTTCTGCTCGTCGGGCATCACTGTGACTTTTATCTCTGTCTTTACCGATGGTGTGCGCTCCGCCGGTGTAGTCTTTCACATAGTGAATACTTGACTTTTATGTATTGCTGAAAGCATAACCTTTATTCAATTGGATCTCTAAAGTCTTTGGAATTATGTATATGACCATATAGATGATATCAAGTTGACATCAATGACAATACAGACCATTAACTGATTTAATGTCTTGCATCATCTTCAACTTAATATAGTCAACCATTTAATCAGTTACATGTCATCATTCCTAACCTATGTTTTCTAGAGTCCCCTTGACATCGCTACGTAAGCAATATTAATACAAAACTATTAATCTAACTTAAACATAAGGAAATACTAAACAATTATTGTGATCATAATAATTTATTATGTCTACATTTCTTTTAGAATACCAAATCCATAGTTTCTAACTAATTTCTTTCATCATATCAATAATTTCATCTAAACATAAGAAATTGAAAAACATACATATATCTCATATAATCACAATTCATTAATTACAACATCCTATCTATTACATCATTGATATTTATACAAATATCCGCTACTCATTACATGTTTATAAGTACATAATCAAAACACAATTACATCTTCAGAATTATAATTATATATTTTACATGGCATATCTCAATACATCAATAGTTGAATGATACACTTCTACATAACAAGATACAATGTGGCAATACATCTCCAAGAAGAATTAGTATGAAGACAACATCCAAGAATCATCATGAATGTGAAAAGGACCACCGAACCTCGATGGAAGGATAATCACTACCACCCAACCACACAAAACCTTGAGGTTCAACCCTCCATGCCGAGGAGATAGACACCATGCCTCATGCATACAAACATTCAAATGCAAGGAAGGGATGACAAATAAATTCAAAGGATGAAAATAACACAAGACTCTCAAAACAAAGTCAAATCACAACTATTAGATACCATCTCTGCAACATTAAATTCTATTGAGGAAACCTAGGCTACATTTAGGTAGAGTGTCATCACATGACCTCCATCTTGAGTTGCCCTGGACTGGTCTCTTTGGACCCCAGACCCTCAAGTGAGAATCATGTAGAACTAGACAATATTTTCATGTAGACAAGGAAGTCTGATCATGTTAGATCACTACATCCCATGGGCAGACATGCATCATCCCATTCTCATCCTTAGCCTATAATAGCACTCAAGGCATGCGTGAGACATCCATATTAATATTTTTAATGTTATCCCCAATTTATTTTATTATGTTATCACTTTTTAACAACCTAAAATAGGTTACCATAGACCCTCCACTTTAGGGCCCAAAAATCCCATTGCAAGCCACTCCTCTACGATGTACCTAGAACCTCTCCTAATGCTCCAAACTAAAAATAAAAAGAGAAATAAAATACAATTACCACAAAATATTCCTCGTAAACTCATCAAATCAAGGAAAATAGAAAAGAAGTGTTGGAGCATAAGAAAATAATCTCAAATCAACATCTGGATCCCAAATTTCCAACCTCTATATGGAACTCAAATAAGTCTACAAATACACCACTTGACAACAATCATATAGGAACACTTCTTGGTTCCATGTCATAGTCTAATTTTCAAACTCACATTGTTTACATATTCCAAAATCAATAATAACATCAGGATCCACGCCCTTAGAAAGGGTCATAAGACCTTCATGATCCAATAAAAGCACACACCACTATATTGATTCCACAATCATATGCAACTGAAAATCATAATATAAGACACAATTTAACCCAATTAGAGAAAACAATAATAAGACCTTTATGATCCAAAAAAGCACACCTCACTCAAATGATTCCACAATCATATGCAACTATAAAGCATAATATAAGAAATTTTTTAATCCAATTAGAGAGAACAATCCACCAATGAAAATAAATTATCATTTGAGATCAAAGATAGAACTATAATACCATTTCACAATGACTCCCAAAAGAAAGGAACATAAAAATTCAAGATAATTATGAGCCTTTGGTATAACCAACCACCAACCTAGGGGTTGCACTACCCATCCCAAAGTCAACATACATGCTCAACAACTTGTATTATTGATTAGCATAACCAAATAATTCAACTAATATTATTAAAATAACTTAAATATTATTATATCAACAAAATTCATAATCAAATACTAATAAAGTAACATTACTGATAATCTAGTAACATACTAATTCTAAGGATAAGTGTATTTTAATCAATCAACTAATTAATTTTCATTTAACTCCACACACACACACACACACACACACACACACACACACACACACACACACACACACACACACACACACACATCTATTTTAAAATTTTTTGGAGTTGGTTTGTAGTATGTGGTTACATTGAGTGCACCTTGTTTGGATTCTTTCCTTCCAAAAAACCTATGCCATTTATTTATGGTGAATTACCGCTATCCTCGGCTCTTTTGGTGTTTATATTTTTACAATTAAATTTCATAAATCAGTGTCATCCTTTCCTTTGGATTGATCATTATTTTTGGTTTCTTTGAATGCTTTGGTTTTTTATGCTTTTCCTCCATTAATCAACACCTAAACAAAGCATTGTTTGTTATTTTGTTTAAAAATTATATGGTTTATTTATGATTGATTTCTTCTCATAAAAGTTGCATCACTTTATGCGTTCAACAATAAAATTAAAAAATTCCAAAAGATTACAACCATTATTTAAATAAAAAGTAAATTTTCACAAATTACGGCTAGAACTACACAAATCTAGATAAATAAATTTGCTCGTTTGTACAATCAAGATAAACAAAGCAAGATGAAATAGAACAAAATTTACTATGCGACTAGGAATTAGTCACTCAATGCGTAAGGAGAAAAACACTTGTTTGGTTAGTTCCATTTTAAATAATCATCTCTATTATAACTACTATTTATCTTTCACACTTCAGACTCTAGTAGATAAACACTCATTTATTGAAGTAACCATTTTATTGACCCTAGTAGAATACCTTTATTATTGTAACATAATGCGACATAAAATCAAAAAGTGTTCTATCTAACATTGATTACATATATTATCTAAGACAAATTTAGTCATACGCAAGAATAGAAACTATAAAAGAAATACCAAAGTCATAAGAGAACTCAGTATATTTAATTAAAAAGAAATACTTGATTCATCTATACATATTCTTAAAAAAAAAACTACCCTTAAAGTCAATACAATAAATCATGTAGCTAGTAATTTCAAACATCTAGGATAAAGCTATCTTAGAGTAGTATCAAGTTAATATTTACTAAATATAATCAGTTCAGTCAAATCCTTAATATAAGGAAAAAAAAAAAATATAGAACCAAACAAGATAAAGCATGAAGTCAGTGAGTAAATGCAACTTGAAGGAAGTATTCAAGGGAGATATCTTCAACAGTTCACTTAACCTAAGACAAGGGGTTAAGTCATGCTAAAGAAAAATACAAATAGAGTATGAGATTAATGAGCGTAACCAGAGATCAGTTATTAAAAAAAGTAATAATATTTTTTTTCTCGGTAATAGGATATATTTTATTAATTTAAATGGGTTATAGTTTGACTCGAACTAGGGATGGCTACATCCAGGATAGCCACCTACTCAATTGAAAGGTAAACCCCAAGAAATACATTAACAACATCAAACCAGAAAGTATCTACATATAAAATAATAGACATCAATATTTTCTCTTGTCTCCTACCTTCTTTTGAGAGCAGAGAACCAATTCAAAGGAGTTCTTTGCATTTTTCCCTTTTTTTTTCCTTTCATAGTTTCCCAACTATCCTCCACCTTGACTGCCTCATCTTTCCATGCCATTAGATTTTCCTTAGGTCTACTTCTAACTCCTAGGATTTTATTTCCATGTTGAATATGATGTTCATTCAAAAGTTGATCCTCCCTGTCTTGGGATCCTACAAGTTTTTTCTTTTCCCTTCCTTCCGGTGTAGCAACAAGCTTCTTGTAACTATCCAAATTTTTATTACTAGCCATGCCATCCTTAACACTGTCCATAACAAGATGAACATATTGATTCATATCCATGCATTGTTTTCATAATGCATCACCATTTACTACTTGAGAATAACTCTTTTTATGCTCCCCTTTCTTCTCCACCGTATAGTGATGGTGAGCGACATCTTTCCACCAAGAAGCTACCTTGGCAATTTTCTGTTTAGAACACAAGGTCACCATATACCCTTTTTGAAAATACCTCCTACATCTGAATGGGACCCCTTCATAATCCAAAGGCTATGTCCAACAATCATTCAAATTTTTGAGTGTTACATCTACAAGGAGGCCTTCATAAATATCCATTTCCGCCCAAATGCAAGCATAGCTAGAGTGCAATAGATTTGAATATCCTTCATCAACCATTAAAAATTTTCTTAAAGAGTTTCCTATAACTTCAAGGCATGAATCAAACCAATAATGTAATGGAAAGTTTGGGAGTCTCACCCATAGTGGAATTGATGTAAGAGCATCTTGAGATTTTGGCAATCTTGCATCAATAAAAAAAAAAGATTTGTTTTCATGTTTTCTTGTTTGATAAGTCTTGGTGTTTCTTTCTACAATCATTTAGTTTGGATCTTTTGGTCTTGCGATCCTTACAACGTGTTCTAGGCATCATGTTGAACACTTCCCTAGATTGACACTTTAATTGGTTACCTCCCGCATAGATCTTGCAAATTCTTTGCGAGACTCTCTTGTTCTTCACATTTTTGGCCAATCTTCACGTTTTACAATCTCACGAAGTTTTTCCCAATTGGAGAAGCTTAACAACTCATTTCTCGATGATTCTATGTTTGTGGCCAACATACCTTAGGGATCATGATTCATATTTCATTTATTGGAGTAGATCCTAATGATTTGGGTCCTTACCTATTGTTGTAATATCTTTTCTTTCTTATTGGGAAATGTGTTCTTTTTAGGGTTTATAAGCTTATTGATTTGTTCCTAAAGTGGAAAATTTTCATAATATTATCTTGATGTAGTTGTAGCTAAGGATTTTTAAAGGGTTTTTTTATTATAATTAGGCCTGTATGACTGCATGTTACAAATCCATTGTATATGATCTTTCTAAAAATAATAAAGAAGGTAGATATCTCATATCTCCCTGTTGTTGCTAATTATTTCCATTGTGTGAGTTAGGCTACAAGGATTGGATAGATCTCTTTGAGTTCTCTCTATCCTTTATTGCATTAGGAATCATGTCAAAAGTTTTAGTTTCTGGATAGAAAACATGGTGCCAAGGTTTCAGCATCAACATATGCTTATTCTCCCAACTCTAGATGCTATCACATAAAATATTAGTTTTATCATAAGCATTTTCAAATACTACAATACAAAAACCTCCAACACATGGATAAATCTGAACATACCCCACCTAACCAGGCTGCTAGTTCTCTGAAATCCATTTATGGAGCTCTATCAGACTCAACCATAAACCCCTAAAGTGACCAATTAGACCTAGTCTAGAAAAAATTTCAACATTTTGTTTCACTTCTTCCTCCACAATGTTTGCTAAATCCACTATAATGGGCTTAACAATTTGGGGTTTTTTTAAATCGACCATTCCATCCCCATGTTTGTGTTTTCCATTCTAATTTGAAACTCTAAAACCTCCACATGCACTTACCACTCCATTTAACCCTTAATCAACAACCCTCACGTTACCCCCAATTTCAAATCCATGCGGTTGAGAATCCATAATAGTCTCAGACTGCATGGGTTAATTTCTATGCCCATTTTTGAGGGCAGCATCGACATACTTCCCACTTGTAAATGACAACTTCCCCCATCCCAAATTATTTTTGGTGACACCTCCTTCCACCAGACCATTTTTCTCTCCCTTCATGGACATCTTTCCCAACCATGAACCAATTGCCACTTTTGAACAACCATTTTCGAGAACATTCAGAAGTTTCTGCACAAACCCTGCATGAGATGGAGGCTCTAGGAAAACCCAAACACCAGTATTGGTGCCACCACAAGCGCCATTTTGTGTACACTGCACTCCATTCTTTGTAGCATGTGGCCAACCACCGTGCACCCCATTCTAAGAATTCTATAGTCCACCATGCAACTCATTCACCTGATGACTCCGATCATCACCATGAGCAAGCCAATGGGGATAAATCCTAGATGCAACAACAATAACATTCTGAAGCAGCTCCATTTTTTTTGGATAAAAGTTCTAAAAATCAATATTTTTTTTACTTCAATGAAATTATCTACTTTTATTATTAAAATAATAATAATAAATACATACATATATATAATTAATGAAGATACTTTTAAATAAATAAATAAAAGTTAATCAAAGCATATTCATTTTGTATAAACCAAATCAAAGGTAAAAAAGAACTTTTACTAGCATAAGTATCTATTCTTTATTAACTAAAGATCAGTCATATTTTTTGAAAGAAGAATCTATGCATTTCTTTTTAAAAGAAAGAGTTTTAAATAAATAAAATTATATCCAAAGTAAATCGAATGTGAAAGATGAGAATGTAAAAGGGTAATTGAGTTTGATTATTAATAAGTTAATCTTAGTTATATTGAATGGATCTAAAGGTAGTTATAAACTTTTTATTAAATGGATTATATTCATTATATGTTAATTATATATTATGGTTGGTTTAAAAGAATGTAAAATCAAGCTTAGATAAATATAATATAAAAAATATTTAAAACACCATATCTATATTTTTTAAAATAAATTTATTTAGATTACATTAAAAAATACATAAATACCTATCAATTATTAAGTACTTATTCATTATGTACTTATTTATTATATTAAAATATTGGTTATCAAATATATAGTTATTTATATTATTTTTATAAATAGTTTAATAAACTTTTACACTTTCATTTTTCATAATCTACATTTACAAAGAAGAATTTATTGCAATCATTTCATTTTGTTTAGTAAAAGTGTATAATAAAAAATTAAATTCCCACAAAAGTATTTCACCCTTTCATTTTAAAAGAATATAAAGTTATCTTTCTATGAATCCCAAATACAACTGTAAATTAAATTATTTTATATTATTTCAATTCATTTTAACATAGTAAAATAATATATTAAAATAATAATATATAATATTAAAATAATGAATAAAATAATAGTATAATTATATTAAAATAATATAATTAAATTTAATTGATAATTATATTTGGGATAAATAAAAATAATTTTTTTAAAATTTTTATTGCAATAATAACATATAGAGTTTAACATATAATTAATATAATAGCAATAATGTAATATAAACCATATGACTTTAGAGGAAGAAGCATTGATATAAGTATAAATAAAACAAAATTCAGATCATCTAGTTACCATGATATAATGACTAAGGTTCTAACGCCGCACCTGGGAACCCATGAGGACAACATCTAAACTAGACTTAATGACGTTGCAATTTTATTAAGGAAAGTACCTAAGAAAGTATAATTAATGAATGCGGAAGCAACTAACTTAACATTTAACATTAAAATAATTAATCCATTTAAACATTACGGAAGGTTAAATCCAGTTCCTAACCTATGTTCTCTAGAGTCCCCTTAACATCGCTACATAAGCAATATTAGTACAATACTACTGATCTAAATTAAAACATAAGGAAATACTAAACAATTATTATGACCATAATGATTTATTATGTCTACATTTATTTTAGAACACCAAATCCAAAGTTTCTTGATGTAACACTAGTCTTGCTTCTCCCTAGCTTCCTCTAGGGACTCCTAGGCCACTCTATTGACCTATTAGGGTTCTTCAACTAACCCTATCCTCCTTAGGATTCTTCTCACAAGATCCTAATCCTTTCAACTAGTGAACACCAACAATGTAGAATCAAAACTCACCATGCTCTTTACTAGGCTCCAAATGGCCTTTCTTGCTCCATCTGCACAAAATGATCCAAATGGATCCCAAACTCTTCCATGTGGAAAGGTAGCCTTCAAAATAGTTTATTGGACCAATTACAATGTCCACAAAATGCTTTGGGATTGAAACCATCAATGGGTGCCAAATTCCAAGCCAATCACACCCAAAAGAGGGCTACTAGAATTAGGCCTAGTTAGAATCCTTTTCTACAATAACTTATAAAAATCCTTAAAAAGTTAGAAAAATAATGCCATATCATGATACACTTTATCAAGAACCTAAGGATTTTATAGGTCTTGGCTTCCAGAGGTGTCCATATAGTACCTCCTACAAACATGCCTTAAATTCAGGGTTTTAGGACTTTTCACTATCTGCACAAGAAATTGATTTTATTGGCTAGAAAAACATCACACAAAAAATTATCCTCTAATTTAGGGTTTCTTCACTCTCCATACTACCTTCCCACAATCCCTGATTGAAGCAATGAATGCTTTCAATCCCTCCAAAATGCTCTACAACTTTTGGTGATCCCTAGCCATGCATCTCTGGCTCGCCTAGGGCATCACCTTATAAATAGGTGCCTTAATTTATTGGGCCCCTCCTTTACTATACATAATTTACATGGAGTCACCTTCCATAATCCAAGAGCTCGTGCAAGTTCCACAGTGGAAAATGAATCTATGAACCCATTTGCACATAGTGCCCTATTCAGGACAACGACTAGACATAAAACAAAAGAATTTACAAAAGCAACTAAAACTATTAAATCTAGAAAAATACTACAACTCAAAGTATTAGAAAAATATAAATTACCAAAAACAATGCTTACAGAAGTGGATTCAATCCCTTACAATATCAGATCCTCACAAATGACACAAACTACAACTATTATTCCAATACATAGTCCGTACACACTTTGACATAAAATTGCCACCCCTTACAAATGATTGAGGATGGCCTTATGTAGTTGAAAAAGGAAATAAACAATGGTTTCAGATAGTTATGAAACTAATTCCATCAAATTTTCATTCTTGCAACAAATGTTGTCAATGACAACATTGACAACTTTAACTTTTTGGATATGCTATCAAAACTTGGTCAAAAGTTGCCCAAACTTCCCCAAATCCCTAATTAGGATGTAAAAACATGAAATAGGACCTTTAGTCCCTTTCTTGGCCACATTTGGTACTAGAATTACAAAACACCCTAATTAGCCTAGATTGGACTCAAAGGTCACTAAGGACCTATCAAGACATCTTCTCACTTAACACACCACACACTAGGACCTACATGTCCCTTTATTATCCTAGTGTTCTAGCTAGAACCACTACAAGCCAAAACATCCAAGAAGCCCTAGGTTGCATTGCATCATTAGCCCTACCTAGGTGCTCCTACACCATACTCCCCCGCAAGGGAAAGCCATGTCACTCCCATGGATAATATATCCTTTGAAATTCCCACCTTCTTGAAGTCTACCTCTGCAATCCATGAAGCCTCTGACCCTGATCTATCATTCCACTAAATTAGGTTTTCCATGTATATTTTATTCCTTGTAGTCTTCTTAACCCTAGAGTCCAGAACTTTTTCAACTACCATCTGTAGTTTGGGAGGCAATACAATAATCTCAACATCCCCACTGATATCTTGACTGCCCTAACTGATCTCATCTAACTTTCCTCTAAACTAGATTAAGTCCTGCACATTGAACACTGAAGATATACTCAAGTCTGATGGTAAGTCTATCTTATAGGCATTAGCCCCATATTTGGCTATAATTTTTCAAGGTCCCACCCTTTTCATCTAAAGCTTGGTAGGGAAACCTTTCTGTAGCCTTGATTTATTCAAGTGAACTATCACATAGTCACCCACCTCAAACTGAACATCTCTTCTCTTTTCATCAACTTTTAGCTTCAACTTTTGTTGACTGTCTTGGATTTGCTTCTTGAATTTTTCTTGTATCTCCTTCATAGTATGTTTAAATTCCTCAACATGTCCACTTCTATACTCCATACCTCCAAGATCTCTGAGCTCACAAACACCTCTAGGGTGCATTCCATAAACCATCTCAAATGGGCTTCTTCCAATCATTCTATTCTTACTATCATTGTAAGCATATTCTACTTGGGGAATGACCACATCCCAAGTCTGTCCATACTCCTTAGTTAGGCACCTAAATAGGTTACCCAACACCCTATTTACCACCTCAATTTGGCCATCAGTATGAGGGTGGTAAGCTGAACGAAAAGATAGATTGGTACCCAATCTAGTCCATAATGTCCTCCAAAAATGGCTCATAAAATTTACATCCCTATCTGATACTATGCTCAAAGGAAGACCATGAATCCTCACAATATCCTTAAAGAACAAAGATGCTATGTGGCTAGCATCATTGGTAGTCTTACATGGAATGAAATGTCCCATTTTACTGAATCTATCAACAACTACATAAATGCTATCATACCCCTGCTTGGTTTTTGGTAGAGCTATAATAAAATCCATACTCACACACTCACATGGCTAGTTAGGGACTAGTAAAGGCTGGTACAACCCTGCATTACTCATTCCTCCTTTTGCCTTCATGCAAACAACACACTGCTCCACATATTTCGTGACATCTTTCACCAACTTTGGCCAATGGTAGAACCTTTGCACAAGCTCTAAGGTCTTGTTCATACCAAAGTGACCACTTAGATATCCATTATGTTCCTCTTGTATGAGATTCATCCTCATAGAGCCTCTTGGCACACATAACTAGTTACCCCTGAATAACAATCCATTCTGGAAAGTAAAATCTGAGAACTTGCTATGGAAATGGTTTTGAAAGTCCACACATACCTTGTATGCTTCCCCAAAGTCCTCATCTACCTTGTAAAGATCTCTGAAACTATCAATGCCAATTATATTCAATTGGACTTCTTGTACTATAAGTAACCTCTAGATTAAGGTTTCTGCAACCTTATTGAGCTGTCCCTTCTTGTGATTTATGGTAAAGGTAAATGCTTATAAATATTCCATCCATTTCAAGTGCCTATTGCTTAGTTTCTCCTGAGTATTTATGTAGCTAAGATCTTGATTATCAATAAATACCACAAACTCTTTAGGAAATAGATAATGCCTCCATTTTCTAAGGGACTGAACTAAAGCATATAGTTCTAGTTCATAAGAAGATTATTTCTTCTTAGATTCATTCAATTTCTCACTAAAGAAGGCAATTGGTCTACCTTCTTGACTTAATACATCCCCTACTGCTATTCCACTAGCATCACACTCAATCGTGAACAATTTCTCAAAGCTTGGTAATTGGTCAAGGATGGGTTGAGTAGCTACTTGTTTCTTCAACAACTCAAAGGCTTTCTCTGCTTCTGCAGTCCATCTAAACTTAGATTTGACCCCCCCTTTGATAGTATCTAATAAAGGAGCACAAATCCCACTAAATTTTCTGATAAAATTTCTATAAAATAGAGATAAGCCATGGAAACTTCTTACCTCAGTAGCTATGGTAGGTGGAGGCTAGTTTAGGATAGCGACAAATCTTGTCTTGGTCCATCTTCAAAGACCCTTTGGACACTACAAATCCCAAATACACTAGTTCTTGTTTGAAGAGCTCACACTTTTAAAGGTTGATAGCCAATTTCTCTTCATGCAATCTCTTTAATACTGCTTCTACATGTTTGATATGCTCCTCCTTTGTCTTGCTAAATATCACTATATCATCAAGATATAAAACTACAAACTTCCCTATGAAGTCCTTGAGCACTTCATTCATGAGCCTCATGAATGTGCTCAGAGCATTTGAGAGACCAAATAGCATCACAATCCATTCATATAACCCATCTATGGTCTTGAATGTCATTTTCCATTCATCCCCTTCTTTCACCTTGATTTGGTGATACCCACTCTTCAAGTCCAACTTGGTAAAGTAGATTGCCCCTCCAAGGAAATCCATGAGATCCTCTATCCTAGGTATAGGGAACCTATACCTTATTGTGATCCTATTTATCGCCCTTGAATCTGTGTAGAGTCTCCACTTTCCTCCCTTCTTGGATGCCAACACAACCGGGACTGCATAAGGGATTATACTCTTCTTGATCAAGCCTTGATCCAAGAGTTCTTGCACTTGTGTTTCTACCTCCAAATTCTAATCATGAGTAAGCTTGTATGCTACCTTATTGGGAAGAGATGTCCCTCGCACAAAGTCTATTTGGTGACTTATTACGCTCTTAGGTGGTAGGGTTGCAAGAGTGCCATCACTCACTATGTCCTTGTACTTCACAAGAAGTTCTTGTACCTCTGGTGGTATTGGCAACTTAATTTGTTTTTATTCCTCCTTGGGTCTTAGAACAATGGCATACCCCTCACTCTCATCATCCTTGATATCTTTCACAAAATCCTTCCCACTACACAACATGACATTAGGAGTCCTTGACTGTGGTTCTTCATCTTCTAGCAAAGACTGAATCTTGAAAGTTTTCCCTCCTTTCTTGAAGGTGATGGAATTCTCCTTCCCATCATATACTTCCCCATTATCAAATTGCCAATGCCTTCCTAACAGTAAATGACAAGCATCCATTGGTAGGATTTCAAAAAGTAGCTTATCCTTGTATCCTACTATTGAAAACTCAACCCATGTTTCTCATTGACCAATACACTTTGACCTTTGTTGAGCCATGTCACCTTATAGGGATTTACATGAGGTATCTTGGCTAGCTTGAGTTTCACTACTGCCTCCTTTTAGATGATATTATCTATGGATCCAGAGTCCACAATTACTTTACAAACCTTACCAATAATTTTGCATCTGATTCTAAACAAGGCTCTCCTATGTTTGGGCTCATCCTTGATTGGTTGTCTTATCAGTAATCTCCTAAAAATCAAATTCTCACCCATCTCTAAGTCTAGATGATCAAACTCAGGTGCTTTGACACTTGAAGTGTCCTCATGAGCATATGCTACCCTTTTGTCATTGTTTGTTGTATAAGGTTTGTCAGGACATCTATAGGCTGGATGAAATAATTTACCATAATAATAATACTTCATGGTTTCAAAGTAAGAACTATTCCTACCCCCTCTTCCTCTTTTAGGATGACCATGATTTCCCCTGCCTATGTTATAGCCTCCTCTTGAACTGATTTCTATCTGCTGCTCTGTCAACTTATTCTCCCCTTGTGAACTTTGATCACTACCTCTGCCTTGGTAGCCTCCTCTTTGACCCCTTTGGTCTTTCCTCTACCTCTGTTATTCTGGAAACTAGAGTCACCCTTCTTCTTGTTCTTCTCCTCCACTCTTATCGCTAACCTATGACACTTCTGTATTTTAGTTGGTGTCCATAGGCTAATCTCCTCTTGGATGTTCCACTTCAATCCACCCATGTATATAGCCACTTTGATTGAATCCTCTTCTTGAAATTTAGACCTTAGACACAATCTTTGGAATTCCTCAGTGTATGAGGCCACATCCAGGTCTTTTTGTTTCAAGTTTTGTCTCTTTCTATGGAGTTGGATTTCATAATCCTCTGGGAGATAATTCTCCTTCAATTTGGTCACCATTGCATTCCAATTTTCTATTGGTTTCTTCCCCATTCTTACCCTCTCATCCTGAAGGTATTTCCACCAAGTCAAAGCTAACCCTCTGAGTCTAGACTTGGCCACCTTAAGCTTTTGGGCTTCAGTCACACCCTAACATTTGAAATGGTTCTCCATTCCCTCTATCCAATCCATTACTACTTAAATATCCATTTTTCCACTAAACAAAGGGATTCCTTATAATGCTTTGCCACCTAATGCTTTGATGGAATTCAAGAATGGCTCCTCATTCAAGATAGGGTCTGGTTCTAGAATGATGTCTTCCTCAACAACCTTCTCGGCCCTATCACTGCTTTCTACTCCTTCTCTTCTTCTAGGTGCTTCTTTTGAAAATTCCTCTAGCCTTAACCTCATGGATTCTAAGGCTTCTTCAAGGAGTCAGTTCCTCTCCTTCTTCTCATCAACTTCCTTAGCTAACTCTAAATTTTTCACCATCTTTGACTCTCATACCCATTCTCCAATAGCTGTTGACATGCACTAACTTCCTAGGTTTCTCAACTTGCTCTGATACCACTCTGATGTAACACTAGTCTTGCTTCTCCCTAGCTTCCTCTAGGGACTACTAGGCAACTCTATTGACCTATTAGGGTTCTTAAACTAACCCTATCCTCCTTAGGATTCTTCTCACAAGATCCTAATCCTTTCAACTAGTGAACACCAACAATATAGAATCAAAACTCACCATGCTCTTTCCTAGGCTTTAAATGGCCTTTCTTGATCCATCTGCACAAACTGATCCAAATGGATCCCAAACTCTTCCATGTGGAAAGGTAGCCTTAAAGATAGTTTATTGGACTAATTACAATGTCCACAAACTTCTTTGGGATTGGAACCATCAATGAGCTCCAAATTCCTAGCCAATTACACCCAAAAGAGGGCTACTAGCATTAGGCCTAGTTAGGCTCCTTTTCTACAATAAATTGTAAAACTCGTTAACAAGTTAGAAAAATAATAGCATATCCTGATACCCTTTATCAAGAACCTAAGGATTTTCTAGGTCTTGGTTTCCAGAGGTGTCCGTATAGTACCTCCTACAAACATTCCTAAAATTCAGGGTTTTAGGAATTTTCACTGTCTGCACAAGGAATTGATTTTCTTGGATAGAAAAACACCACATCCAAAATTCTCCTCCAAGTTAGGGTTTATTAACTCACCATAATACCTTCCCAAAATCCTTGATTTAAGCAATGAATGCTTTCAATCCATCCAAAATGCTCTACAACTGCTGGTGAACCCTAGCCATGCATCTCTGGCTCACCTAGGGAATCACCTTATAAATAGCTTCCATAATTTCTTGGGCCCCTCCTTTACTGTACATAATTTACATGGAGTCACCTTCCATAATCCAAGAGCCCATGCAAGTTCCATGGTGGAAAATGGATCTATGACCCCATTTGCACATAGTGCCCTATTCAGGATAGTGACTGGACAGAAAAAAAAGAATTTACAAAAGCAACTAAAAATATTCAATATAGAAAACTAACACCACACAAATTCTTAGAAATATCTACATTACCAAAAATCATGCTTACAGAAGTGGATTCAATCCATTACAATATCAGATCCTCACAAATGACACAAACTGCAACTGTTATTCCAATACACAGTCCATACACACTCTGACATAAACTTGCCAAACCTTACAAATGATCAAGGATGGCATTATGTAGTTGACCAAGGCACTAAAACACTAGTTTCAGAAAGTTATGTAACTAATTCCATTGAAGTTGCATTCTTTCAACAAATGTTGTCAATGACAATATTGACAACTTTTGCAACTTTTTGGACATGCTATCCAAACTTGGTCAAAAGTTGCCCAAACTTCCCCAAATCACTAATTAGGATGTAAAACCATGAAATAGGAACTTTAGTCCCTTGGTTGGCAACATTTGGCACTAGGATCACAAAACACCCTAATTAGCCTAGATTGGACTCAAAGGTCACTAAGGACCTATCGAGACATCCTCTCACTTAATACACCACACACTAGGACCTACATGTCCCTTTATTAACCTAGTGGTCTGGCTAGAACCACTACAAGCCAAAAAATCCAAGAAGCCCTAGGTTACATTGCATCATTAGCCCTACCTAGGTGCTCCTACAACATTTCTATATAATTTGTTTCATCATATCAATAATTTTATCTAAACATAAGCAATTGAAAAACATACATATATCTCATATAATCACAATTCATTAGTTAAAACATCCTATCTATTACATCATTGATATTTATACCGATATCCGCTACTCATTACATTTTTATAAGTACATAATAAAAACACAATTACATCTTCAGAATTATAATTATATATTTTACATGGCATATCTCAATACATCAATAGTTCAATGATAAACTTATACATAACAAGATACAATGTGGCAATACATATCCAAGAAGAATTAGTATGAAGACAACATCCAAGAACCATCATGAATGTGAAAAGGACCACCGAACCTCGATGGAAGGATAATCACTACCACCCAACCACACAGAACCTTGAGGCTCACACCTCCATGCTGAGGAGATAGACACCATGTCTTATGCATACAAAAATTCAAATACAAGGAAAGGATGACAAATAAATTCAAAGGATGAAAAATAAAAAAAGACTCTCAAAACAAAGTCAAATCACAACTGCTAGATACCATCTCTACAACATTAACATCTATGGAGGAAACCCAGGCTACATTCAGGTAGAGTGTCATCACATGACCTCCATCTTGAGTCACCCTGGACTAGTCTCTTTGGAACCTAGACCCTCAAGTGAGAATCATGAAGAACTAGACAATATTTTCATGTAGACAAGGAAGTCTGATCACGTTAGATCACTATGTCCCATGGGGAGATAGGCATCATCCCATTCTCATCCTTAGCCTATAATAGAACTCAAGGCATGGGTGAGACATCCATATTAATATTTTTAATATTATCCCCAATTTATTTTATTATGTTATCAATTTTTAACAACCTAAAATAGGTTACCCTAGACCCTCCACTTTAGGTCCCCAAACTCCCATTGCAAGCCACTCCTCTACGATGTAACTAGAGCCTCTCCTAATGCTCCAAACTGAAAATAAAAAGAGAAATAAATTCTAATTACCAAAAAATATTCCTCGCAAACTCATCAAATCAAGGAAACCATAAAAGAAGTGTTGGAGCATAAGAAAATAATCTCAAATCAACATCTGGATCCCAAATGTCCAACCTCTATATGGACCTCAAATAATTCTTTGAATACACCACTTGAAAACAATCATATAGGAACACTTCTTGGTTCCATGACATAGTCTAATTTTCAAACTCATGTTGTTTATATATTCTAAAATCAATAATAAGATCAGGTTCCATTCCCTTAGAAAGGGTCATAAGACCTTCATGATCCAATAAAAGCACACTTCACTCAAATGATTCCACAATCATATGCAACTAAAAATCATAATATAAGACACAATTTAACCCAATTAGAGACAACAATAATAAGATCTTCATGATACAACAAAAGCACACCCCACGCAAATGATTGTACAATCATATGCAACTATAAACCATAATATAAGAAATTTTTTAATCCAATTAGAGAGAAAAATCCACCAATGAAAATAAATTATCATTTGAGATCAAAGATAGAACTATAATACTATTTCACAATGACTCCCAAAAGAAAGGAACATAAAAATTCAAGATAATTCTGAGCCTTTGGTATAACCAACCACCAACCTAGGGGTTGAACTACCCATCCCAAAGTCAATATACATGGTCAACCACTTGTATTATTCATTAGCATAACCAAAGAATTCAACTAATATTATTAAAATAAATTAACAATTATTAAATCAACAAAATTCATAATGAAAAAATAATAAAGTAACATTACTGATAATCTAGTAACATACTAATTCTAAGGATAAGTGTATTTTAATCAATCAACTAATTAATTTTCATTTAACTCCACACACACACACACACACACACACACACACACAC
>MU227991.1:1487243-1500445 GCA_018584345.1 Thuja plicata | reverse complement strand
TTGAAGGAAGATCACACCACCATGATGGCTAGATCTAGGGTTTGAATGATGAATCTTGAATGTTTGCACCTAATCCCTTCAAAGGCTTGAAAGCTTGAATTCTTGATCTTCAATGGAGAACTTGAATAATTGAGAGGAATAATTGAACACCTTAAGGTCTTGGAAATATGTAGAACAATGGATGCTTGAAATTTTTGCTTCTTGACAAAATCTTGATTAGAGCTTTTTGCACTTAGAAGACTTAGAGAAAATGAGAGAAAGAGGCTTCCTTTTATATTAAACTAGGGCACAATCTTCTAAGGAGGCCAAAATAGGATAATTAAATTCCAATTAGACCCATGCACTTATAAAAGGACCTATATTAAATATAATTTAGGAATCAACGCTTCAGAACTTGAAACAGCCAACCTGGAAGCGGGAAAACTAAATTTTGGATGACCCCTGGTAGCCGACAAGTTTCTAGTTTTAAAAGGGGGACACTGGTTAGGGTTGAGGTCAACCCTGACCTAGGTCAGGGTCAAGGTTGACCTTGACCTAGGTCAAGGTCGAGGTTGACCTTGACCCAGGGGGCCAGAACCCTTGGACAATATGCCAGGTGGGGTAGGAGGTGCCCGGAGAGGCCCAATCAGGGTCCTGAACAGGCACAGAAGCATGAGATGATGCAGAAATGGGAGGATGATATTATGGAGGTAAAAAAAATCCCCTAAGGAGGGATAAATGCTCTTAACATGGAAGTGCTTCCATTTTAAGATGATATAGGGGTTTGTTTAAATCCACCATTCCATCCTCCTGTTTGCATTGTCCATTCAGAGTTGAAACTCAAAAACCTCCACATGCACTTACCACTCAATTTAACCCAATAAAAATAACCCTCATGTTACCCCCAATTTCAAATCCATGTGGTTGAGAATCCATAGCAGTCTAATACTACATGTGTTAATTTCTATGCCCATTTTTGAGGGTAGCATCGACATACTTCTCTCTTGTAAATGACAACTTCCCCCGTCCAAAATAAGTTTTGGTGATACCTGCTTCCACCAGACCACTTCGCTCTCCCTTCGTGGACATCTTTCCCAACCATGAACTGATTGCCACATTTGAACAACCAGTTTCGAGAACATTCAGAAGCTTCTGCACAAACCTTGCATGGGATCGAGGCTCCAGGAAAAGCCTAGAACCACTATTGGTGCCGCCACAAGTGCCATTTTGTGTACATTGTACTCCATTTTTGTAGCATGTGGCCAACCACTATGCACCCCATTATAAGAATTCTACAGTCCACCATGCAACTCATTCACCTGTTGACTCCGATCCTCACCATGAGTAAGCCAATGAGAGTAAATCCTAGATGCAAAAACAATAGAATTATGAAGCGACTCCAATTTTTCCAGATAAAAGTTTTAAAAATTAATATTTTTTTTACTTCAATGAAATTATCTACTTTAATTATTAAAATAATAATAAAAAATACATACATATATATAATTAATGAAGATACTTTTAAATAAATTAATAAAAGTTAATCAAAGTATATTCCTTTTTTATAAACCAAATCAAAGGTAAAAAAGAACTTTTATTAGCATAAGTATCTATTATTTATTAACTAAAGATTAGTCATATTTTTTGAAAGAAGAATCGATGCATTTCTTTTTAAAAGAAAGAGTTTTAAATAAATAAAATTAGATCCAAAGTAAATCGAATGTGAAAGATGAGAATGTAAAAGGGTAATTGAGTTTGATTATTAATAAGTTATTCTTAGTTATATCAAATGGATCTAAAGTTAGTTATAAACTTTTTATTAAAGGGCTTATATTCATTATATGTTAATTATATGTTATGGTTGGTTTAAAAGAATGTAAAATTATGCTTAGATAAATATAATATAAAAAATATTTAAAACACCATTTCTATATTTTTTAAAACAAATTTATTTAGATTACATTAAAAAATACATAAATACCTATCAATTATTAAGTACTTATTCATTATGTACTTATTTATTATATTAAAATATTGGTTATTAAATATATAATTATTTATATTATTTTTATAAATAGTTTAATAAACTTTTATACTTTCATTTTTCATAATCTACATTTACAAAGAAGAATTTATTGCAATCATTTCATTTTGTTTAGTAAAAGTGTATAATAAAAAATTAAATTCCCACAAAAGTATTTCACCCTTTCATTTTAAAAGAATATAAAGTTATTCTTCTATGAATCCCAAATACAAGTGTAAATTAAATTATTTTATATTATTTCAATTCATTTTAACATAGTAAAATAATTATATTAAAATAATAATATATAATATTCAAATAATAAATAAAATAATAGTATCATTATATTAAACTAATATAATATAATATAATTTATAATTATATTTGGGATACATAAAAAGGAAATTTTTAACTTTTTATTGCAATATTAACATATATAGTTTAACATATAATTAATATAATAGAAATAATGTAATACAAACCATATGACTTTAGAGGAAGAAGCGTTGATATAAGTATAAATAAAACAAAAAGTAGATCATCTAGTTATCATGATATAATGACTAAGGTTGTAACGCCTCGCCTAGGAACCCGTGAGGACAACATCTAAACTAGACTTAATGATGTTGCAATTTTTTATTGAGGAAAGTACATAACAAAGTATAATTAATGAATGCAGAAGCAACTAACTTAACATTTAACATTAATTCATTAATCCATTTAAAGATTACAGAAGGGTAAATCTAGTTCCTAACCTATGTTCTCTAGAGTCCCCTTGACATCGCTACACAAGCAATATTAATACAATGCTATTGATCTAACTTAAAACATAAGGAAATACTAAATAATTATTATGACCATAATCATTTATTATGTCTACATTTATTTTAGAACACCAAATCCAAAGTTTCTAAATAATTTCTTTTGTCATATCAATAATTTTATCTAAACATAAGCAATTGAAAAACATACATATATCTCATATAATCACAATTAATTAATTACAACATCCTATCTATTACATCATTGATATCTATATAGATATACACTACTCATTACATGTTTATAAGTACATAATCAAAACACAATTAAATCTTTAGAATTATAATTATATATTTTACATGGCATATCTCAATACATCAATAGCTCAATGATACACTTATACATAACAAGATACAATGTGGCAATACATCTGCAAGAAGAATTAGTATGAAGAAAACATCCAAGAACCATCATGAACATGAAAAGGACTACGAACCTCGATGGAAGGACAATTACTACCACCCAACCACACGGAACCTTGAGCCTCACCCCTCCATGCCGAGGAGATAGACACCATGCCTCATGCATAAAAACATTCAAATGCAAGGAAGGGATGACAAATAAATTCAAAGGATGAAAAATAATACAAGACTCTCAAAACAAAGTCAAATCATAACTACTAGATACCATCTCTACAATATTAACATCTATGGAGGAAACCTAGGCTACATTCAGGAAGAGTGTCATCACATGACCTCCATCTTGGGTCACCCTGGACTGGTCTCTTTGGACCCCAGACCCTCAAGTGAGAATCATGTAGAACTAGACAATATTTTCATGTAGACAAGGAAGTATGATCATGTCAGATCACTACGTCCCATGGGGAGACATGCATCATCCCATTCTCATCCTTAGCATATAATAGCACTCAAGGTATGGGTGAGACATCCATATTAATATTTTTAATGTTATCCCCAATTTATTTTATTATGTTATCACTTTTTAACAACCTAAAATAGGTTACCCTAGACCCTCCACTTTAGGGACCCAAACTCCCATTGCAAGCCACTCCTCTACGATGTACCTAGAACCTCTCCTAATGCTCCAAACTGAAAAGAAAAAGAGAAATAAAATCCAATTACCAAAAAATATTCCTCATAAACTCATCAAATCAAGGAAACCACAAAAGAAGTGTTAGAGCATAAGAAAATAATCTCAAATCAACATCTATATCCCAAATGTCCAAGCTCTATATGGACCTCAAATAAGTCTTTGAATACACCACTTGACAACAATCATATAGGAACACTTCTTGGTTCCATGACATAGTCTAATTTTTAAACTCACATTGTTTACATATTCCAAAATCAATAATATCATCAGGATCCATGCCCTTAGTAAGGGTCATAAGACCTTCATGATCCAATAAAAGCACACCACACTCAAATGATTCCACAATCATATGCAACTGAAAAATCATACTATAAGACACAATTTAACCCAATTAGAGAAAAAAATAATAAGACCTTCATGATCCAACAAAAGCACACCTCACTCAAATGATTCCACAATCATATGCAACTCTAAACCATAATATAAGAAATTTATTAATCCAATTAGAGAGAACAATCCACCAATGAAAATAAATTATCATTTGAGATCAAATATAGAACTATAATACCATTTCGCAATGACTCCCAAAAGAAATGAACATAAAAATTCAAGATAATTCTGAGCCTTTGGTATAACCAACCACCAACCTAGGGGTTGCACTACCCATCGCAAAGTTAATATACATGCTCAACCACTTGTATTAATCATTAGCATAACCAAAGAATTCAACTGATATTATTAAAATAAATTAACTATTATTAAATCAACAAAATTCATAATTAAAAACTAATAAAGTAACATTACTGATAATCTAGTAACATACTAATTCTAAGGATAAGTGTATTTTAATCAATCAACTAATTAATTTTCATTTAAATCCATATATATATATATACACACACACTCATCTATTTTACAAATTTTTGGAGTTGGTTTATTGTATGTGGTTGCATTGAGTGCACCTTGTTTGGATTCTTTCCTTCCAAAAAACCTATGCCATTTATTTGTAGTGAAATATTGCTATCCTTGGCTCTTTTGGTGTTTATATTTTTACTGTTAAATTTCATAAATCAGTGTCATCCTTTCCTTTGGATTGATCATCGTTTTTGGTTGCTTTGAATGCTTTGGTTTTTTATGATTTTCCTCCATCAATTGGCACCTAAACAAAGCATTGTTTGTTATTTTGTTTAAACATTATATGGTTTATTTATGATTGATTTCTTCTCATAAAAGTTGCACCACTTTATGGAGTAAGCTTTTTATTTTTATTTTTTATTATAAAAAAAACTATCTTTCTCCTTCAATAATTTGTTGTGTATACACACACACACACACACACACACACACACACACACACACACACACACACACACACACACACACACACACACACACACACACACACACACACACACACACACACACACACACAACACNTATATACACACACACACACACACACACACACACACACACACACACACACACACACACACACACACACACACACACACACACACACACACACACACACACACACACACACACACACACAACACAACATGCCCAATAATATATCACAAGATTTGGGCGGTCAGGCCACATAGATTCAAGGTTTTCCCTATGTTTACTTCCTCGTATAAATTTGCAAAATAAATCTATCCACCATTGTTCAAAAATAAGATAAATTTATTAGTTTCAACAATAAAATAGAAAAATTCCAATAGATTACAACCATAATTTAAATAAAAAGTAAATTTTCACAAATTATGGCTAGAACTACACAAACCCAGATAAATAAATTTGCTTGTTTGCACAATCAAGATGAAATAGAACATAAATTACTATGCGACTAGGAATTAGTCACTCAATGTGTAAGGAGAAAAACACTTGTTTGGTTAGTTCCATTTTAAATAATCATCTCTAGTATAACTACTATTTAGCTTTCATACTTCAGACTCTAGTAGATAAACACCCACTTATTGAAGTAACCATTTTATTAACCCTAGTAGAATACCTTTATCATTGTAACATAATGCGACAAAAAATCAAAAAGTGTTCTATCTAACATTGATTACATATATTATCTAAGACAAATTTAGTCATACCCAAGAATAGAAACTATAAAAGAAGTACTAAAGTCATAAGAGCACTCAGTATATTTAATTAAAGAAGAAATACTTGATTCATCTTTACATATTCCTAAAAAAAAATACTCTGAAAGTCAATAAAATCAATCATGTATCTAGTACATCCAAACATCTAGGATAAAGCTATCTAAGAGTAGTATCAAGTTAATATTTACTAAAACTGAATGATGTGCGAATGAAATATTCTACATATAATATAGAGTTCCATGCAATTGTGCAAGCTCTGAGACATTTGAATCATTATTTGGTACCCAAAGAGTTTGTGTTGTTTACAGACCATATTGCTCTAAAATATCTAAACACACAAAAGAAATTGAACACTAGACATGCAAAATGGGTCTCTTTCTTCCAAGGGTTTACTTTTGTTCTGAAGAATAAATCAGGGAAACAAAATCAAGTTGCAGATGCCTTAAGCAGGCGTGTTGTGCTTCTCACCATCATGGAAATAGAAGTAGTTGGCTTTGATGCAATCAAGGACTTATATGAATCTGATAGTGACTTTTGGGAAGTTGTTGATCAATTGAAGAATCCAGTACCTGGGCAAACATACACTATTCAACGTGAGTATCTTATGCAAGATGGTTATTTATTCAAGGGAAAACAGTTGTGCATTCTTGTAGGCTCAATGAGGGAAAATATTATTACAGAATTTCATAGCAAAAACAATTGCCTTGGTAGTAGATAAGTAGTACTGGCCAAAGATGAAGAGAGATATCACCAGGTTTGTGGAAAGGTGCCGAGTTTGTCAAGTAGCCAAAGGGCACTCCCAGAACATTGGTTTGTACTTGCCATTGCCAGTACCAATAGGACCATGGACAGAATTGAGTATGGATTTTGTATTGGGACTGCCACATACACAACAAGGTAATGAATCTATCTTTGTAGTTGTGGATAGATTCCCAAAAATGACTCATTTCATTGCTTGTAAGAAAAATAGTGATGCCACTAGGGTGGCCGAGTTATTATTTTTTGAAATAGTGAGATTGCACGGGGTTCCAAAAACATTTACCTCTGATCGGGACACTAAGTTATTGAGTCATTTCTGGAGGACCTTGTGGAAGAAGATGGGGATGAAGTTACATTTTAGTAGTGCTTATCATCCACAAATTGATGGCCAAATATAAGTGGTCAATCGAAGTTTGTGTAATTTGTTGCAATGTATTGTTGGAGGGAAGCCCAAGCAATGGGATTTGGCAAGCAATGGGATTTGGCATTACCCCAAGTAGAATTTGCTTATAACAACTCTATGAACAGGTCAACTGGTAAGTCACCATGTCAAGTTGTTTATGGTCAAAATCCTCATGGTGTTCTCGATTTAGTGCAACTTCCCTTGGGTGAAAAAGTTAGTGATGATGGAGAAGCCTTTGCTGAACAACTCTTCCAGTTGCAGGCAGATGTAAGACAAAAGTTACAAGATATAAATGAGCGGTATAATGCTTCTACAAATTCTACTAGAAGGTATCAAGTTTTTAGTGTAGGTGATCTAGTGATGGTTTATCTACGCAAGGAGAGGTTTCCTACTGGGACTTATCACAAACTGATATATAAGAAAATTGGTCCCTGCAAGATTCTAAAGAAGATTAATGACAATGCTTATGAGGTAGAGCTCCCCAGTGGTTTTGATATTTCTCCTGTGTTTAACATCTCTGATTTATATACTTTCCATGGTGATGATGCCTCTGTTGAAAATGAGGATGAGGTGGATTGGAAACACACTATCCCAATCAAGAAAAAGGAAAATGTCGCATAGGTTCTAGACATGAGCACAATTCAAACTCATCAAGGTGACTACCACAAATATCTTGTGCAGTGGGAAGGATTGGCATCAACAGATATCACCTGGATTATAGAATGGGAGTTGAAGAAGCTAGATGAGCCTAAATGGAAGCAGTTTGAGAACCAAAACTTGCAGGAGTTGCGTTCTTTTCAAGCAAGGGAGAATGATGCATGAGCTTCAGAGGGTTATAAATTTTGACTTGGATGTGGGTTTTGGCTGAAATTTTTCAGGCAAATTTGTGAAGAAGAGTTAATGGAAATTCCAACTCAGCCAACTTTGTTGGTGGCTGTTTCGACCATTTTTCAGAGCTTGAAATTTCATCTTGACCTCCAAAATTGGCTTTTTCTATTTCTTTCCAGTTTTTTGTAATAAATCTAAAATCATGTTTCTGATTTTGTGGGTTAGTTGGCAATTCGACTTGCCTTAGTTGGGAGATTTTCTTGGGAAAAATCAAGATTCATAGGATGAGTTTTGTAAATTACCAAAAATGGAAAAATTTATTTTTCTCAAAAATCTACCAAATTTGGTAATTTTCAGAATTATATTAAGTAGGAGTTTTATTTCATTATAGAGGCAGAGTAAGTTGGAGAAGTTAATGAAGAATTTGAATTCTGTAACAATTTTGTGTATCTTATGAATAATTTCTCTTAAGGGTTTTTGGGCTACACAATCAATTCATAAGGTAGAGGGAGAATACACATTCATTCAAATCCTCAATATAAGGAAACAAAAAAATAATATAGAACCAAAAAAGATAAAGCATGAAGTCAGTGGGTAAATGCAACTTGAAGGAACTATTCAAGGGAGATATATTCAACACTTCACTATAACCTAAGACAAGCAGTTAAGTCATGCTAAGGAAAAATACAAATAGAGGGTGAGATTAATGAGCGTGACCAAAGATCAATTATTAAAAAAAGTAATAATATTTTTTTCTCAGTAATAGGATATATTTTATTAATTTAAATGGGTTAGAGTTTGGCCTGAACTAGGGATGGCTACATCCAGGATAGCCACCTACCCAATTGAAAGGTAAACCCCAAGAAATACATTAACAACATCAAACCAAAAAGTATCTACAAATACAATAATAGCCATCAATATTTTCTCTTGTCTCCTCCCTACTTCTGAGAGAAGAGAAACAACTCAAAGGAGTTCTTTGCATTTTCCCTTGTTTTCCCTTTCATAGTTTCCAAACCATCCTCCACCTTGATTGCCTCACCTTTCCATGTCATTAGATTTTCCTTATGTCTACTTCCAACTCCCAAGATGTTATTGCCATGCTGAATATGATGTTCATCGGAAAGTTCATCCTCCCTGTCTCAGGGTCCTACAAGTTTTTTCTTTTCCCTTCCTTCTGATGTAGCAACAAGCTTCTTGTAAGTATCCAAATTTTCATTATTAGCCATGCCATCCTTAACATTGTCCATAACGAGATGAACATCCTGATTCATATCCCTACATTGCTTTTGTAATGCATAACCATTCACTACTTGAGAATAAATATTTTTATGCTCCCCTTTCTTCTCCACCATATAGTGATGGCGTGCGACATCTTTCCACTAAGAAGCTACCTTAGCCATTTTCTATTTAGAACACAAGGTCACCATAGGCCCTTTTTGAAAATACCTCCTACATCTGAATGAGACCCCTTCATAATCCAAATGCTATGTCCAACAACCATTCAAAGTTTTGAGTGTTACATCTACAAGGAGGCCTTCAGAAATATCCATTTCTGCCCAAATGCAAGCATAGCTAGAGTGCAATAGATTTGAATATCCTTCATCAACCATTAACAAATTTCTTAAAGAGTTTCCTATAACTTCAAGGCATGAATCAAACCAATAATGTAACAGAAATTTTGTGAGTCTCACCCATAGTGGAACCGATGCAAGAACATCTTGAGATCTTGGCGATCTTGCATCAACCAAAAAAAAGATTTGTTTTCATGTTTTCCTATTTGATCAGTCTTTGTGTTTCTTTCTACGATAATTTAGTTTGGATATTTTTCTCTTGCAATCCTTACAATGTGTTCTAGGAATCATGTTGAGCACTTCCCTAGCTTGACACTTTAATTGGTTACCTCACACGTGAGATCTTGCAGATTCTTTGTGAGACTGTATTGTTCTTCACATTTTTGGCCAATCTTCACGTTTTACAATCTCACAAATTTTTATCCGAATTGGAGAAGCTTAACTCATTTCTCAATGATTCTATGTTTGTGGCTAACATACTTGAGGGATCATGATTCATATTTTATTTATTGGAAGTAGATCCTGATGATTTGGGTCCTGACCTATTGTTGTAATATGTTTTCTTTCTTATTGGGAAATGTGATCTTTTCATGCTGACCTAATGTTTGTGAAGGCTTTATAAGCTTATGGATTTGTTCCTAAAGTGGAAGATTTTCATAGGATTATCTTGATGTAGTTGTAGCTAAAGAATTTTAAAGGGTTTTTTATTATAATTAGGTCTGTATGACTGCCTGTTACAAATCAATTGTATATGATCTTTCTAAAAATAATAAAGAAGGCTAATATCTCATATCTCCCTATTGTTGCTAATTGTTTCCATTGTGTGACTCAGATTGCAAGGATTGGATAGATCTCTTTGAGTTCCCTCCATCCTTTATTGTATTAGGAATCATGTCAAAAGTTTCAGTTTCTAGATAGAAAATAGGGTGCCAAGGTTTTAGCATCAACATATGCTTATTCTCCCAACTCTAGATGCTATCACATAAAATATTTGTTTTGTCCTAAGAATTTTCAAAGACTACAATACAAAAACCTCAAACACATGGATAAATATGAACATACCCCACCTGACCAAGCTCCCAGTTCTCTGAAATCCATTTATGGAGCTTTATCAGACTCGACCATAAACCCCTAAAGTGACCAATCAGACCTATTCTAGAAAAAACTTCAACATTTTGTTTCACTTCCTCCTCCACAATGTTTGCTAAATCCAATGTAATGGGCTTAGCAGTTTGGGGTTTGTTTAAATCCACCATTCTATCCCCTTGTTGGCGTTGTCCATTTAGATTTGAAACTCCAAAACCTCCACATGCACTTACCACTCCATTTAACCCTGGATCAACAACCCTCACATTACCCCCAATTTCAAATCCATGCGGTTGAGAATCCATAACAGTCTTAGACTGCATGTGTTAATTTCTATTTCTATTTTTTAGGGTAGGATCGACATACTTCCCTCTTGTAAATGTCAACTTCCCCATCCAAAATCAGTTTCAGTGACACCTCCTTCCACCAAACCACTTCGCTCTCCCTTCGTTGACATCTTTCCCAACCATGAACCAATTTCCACATTTGAACAACCATTTTCGAGAACATTCGGAAGCTTCTACGCAAACCCCGAGTGGGATCAAGGCTCCAGGAAAACCTTAGCACCAGTATTGGTGCCACCACAAGCGCCATTTTGTGTACACTGCACTCCATTATTTGTAGCATGTGGCCAACCACCATGCACCCTATTCTAAGAATCCTAGAGTCCACCATGCAACTCATTCACCTGTTGACTCCAATCATCACAATGAGCAAGCCAATGTGTGTAAATCCTAGATGCAACAACAATAGCATTTTGAAGCGGCTCCATTTTTTCCAGATAAAAGTTCTAAAAATTAATATTTTTTTACTTCAATGAAATTATCTACTTTTATTATTAAAATAATAATAAAAAATACATACATATATATATAATTAATGAAGATACTTTTAAATAAATAAATAAAAGTTAATCAAATCATATTCCTTTTGTATAAACCAAATCAAAGGTAAAAAAGAACTTTTATTAGCATAAGTATCTATTCTTTATTAACTAAAGATTAGTGATATATTTTGAAAGAAGAATCAATGCATTTCTTTTTAATAGAAAGAGTTTTAAATAAATAAAATTAGATCCAAAGTAAATCGAATGTGAAAGATGGGAATGTAAAAGGGTAATTGAGTTTGATTATTAATAAGTTATTCTTAGTTATATCGAATGGATCTAAAGTTAGTTATAACATTTTTATTAAAGGGCTTATATTCATTATATGTTAATTATATGTTATGGTTGGTTTAAAAGAATGTAAAATCAAGCTTAGATAAATATACTATAAAAAATATTTAAAACACCATTTCTATATTTTTTAAAACAAATTTATTTAGATTACATTAAAAAATACATAAATACATATCAATTATTAAGTACTTATTCATTATGTACTTATTTATTATATTAAAATATTGGTTATCAAATATATAATTATTTATATTATTTTTATAAATAGTTTAACAAACTTTTACACTTTCATTTTTCATAATCTACATTTACAAAGAAGAATTTATTGCAATCATTTCATTTTGTTTAGTAAAAGTGTATAATAAAAAATTAAATTTTGACAAAAGTATTTCACCCTTTCATTTTAAAAGAATATAAAGTTATCTTTCTATGAATCCCAAATACAACTGTAAATTAAATTATTTTATATTATTTCAATTCATTTTAACATAGTAAAATAATTATATTAAAATAATAATATATAATATTAAAATAATGAATAAAATAATAGTATAATTATATTAAAATAATATAATATAATTTATAATTATATTTGTGATACATAAAAGAAATGTTTTAACAATTTATTGCAATAATAACATGTAGAGTTTAACGTATAATTAATATAATAGAAACAATATAATACAAACCATATGACTTTAGAGGAAGAAGCGTTGATATAAGTATAAATAAAATAATTTCAGATCATCTAGTTACCATGATATAATGACTAAGGTTGTAACGCATCGCCTAGGAACCCGTGAGGACAACATCTAAACTAGACTTAATGACGTAATTTTTTATTAAGGAAAGTACATAACAAAGTATAATTAATGAATGCGGAAGCAACTAACTTAACATTTAACATTAAAATCATTAATCCATTAAAACATTACGAAAGGGTAAATCCAGTTCCTAACCTATGTTCTCTAGAGTCCCCTTTACGTTGCTACTTAAGCAATATTAATACAATACTATTGATCTAAGTTAAACCATAAGGAAATACTAAATAATTATTATAACCATAATCATTTATTATGTCTACATTTATTTTAGAACACCAAATCCAAAATTCCAAATAATTTCTTTCATCATATCAATAATTTTATCTAAACATAAGCAATTGAAAAACATACATATATCTCGTATAATCACAATTCATTTATTACAACATGCTATCTATTACATCATTGATATTTATATAGATATATACTACTCATTACATGTTTATAAGTACATAATCAAAACACAATTACATCTTCAAAATTATAATTACATGTTTTACACGACATATCTCAATAACTCCATAAACAAACAAACAAACAAACATATATATATA
>MU227991.1:1467743-1486906 GCA_018584345.1 Thuja plicata | reverse complement strand
ATCAACATCTAAACAAAGCATTGTTTGTTATTTTGTTTAAACATTATATGGTTTATTTATGACTGATTTCTTCCCATAAGAGTTGCACCACTTTATGGAGTAAGCTTTTTTATTTAAAATTTTTATTATAAAAAAAACTATCTTTCTCCTTCAATAATTTGTTATATATATATATATATATATAATGCCATTTATTTGTGGTGAATTACTGCTATCCTTGGCTCTTTTGGTGATTATATTTGTACTGTTAAATCTTATAAATCAGTGTCATTCTCTCATTTGGATTGATCGTTGTTTTTGGCTGCTTTGAATGCTTTGATTTTTTATGCTTTTCCTCCATAAATCAACACCTAAACAAAGCATTGTTTGTTATTTTGTTTAAACATTATATGGTTTATTGATGACTGATTTCTTCCCATAAAAGTTGCACCACTTTATGGAGTAAGCTTTTTATTTTTATTTTTTATAATAAAAAAACTATCTTTCTCCTTCAATAATTTGTTACACACACACACACAGAGATAGATATATAGACATATATATACAACACAACATGCCCAATGATATATTACAAGATTTGGGCAATCAGGCCACATAGATTCAAGGTTTTCCCTATGTTTACTTCCTCGTATAAATTCGCAACAAAAGATCAAATTCCAAAAATAATAAGAAGAAATCAATCTAGCCACCATTGTTCAAAAATAAGAGAAATTTATTAGCTTCAATAATAAAATAGAAAAATTCCAATAGATTACAACCATTATTTAAACAAAAAGAAAATTTTCACAAATTACAGATAGAACTACACAAACCCATATAAATAAATTTTTTGGTTTGTACATCAAGATGAAATAGCACATAAATTACTATGTGACTAGGAACTAGTCACTCAATGCGTAAGGAGGAAAACACTTGTTCAGTTAGTTCCATTTCAAATAATCATCTCTTGTATAACTACTATTTAGCTTTCACACTTCAAACTCTAGTAGATAAACACTCACTTATTGAAGTAACCATTTTATTGACCCTAGTAGAATACATTTATCATTGTAACATAATGCGACACAAAATATAAAAGTGTTCTATCTAACATTGATTACATATATTATCTATGACAAACTTAGTCATACCCAAGAATAGAAACTATAAAAGAAGTAGTAAAGTCATAAGAACACTCGGTATATTTAATTAAAGAAAAAATACTTGATTCATCTATACATATTCCTAAAAAAAACCACCCTGAAGTCAATGCAATCAATCATGTATCTAGTACCTTCAAACATCTAGGATAAAGCTATCACAGAGTAGTATCAAGTTAATATTTACTAACTATCATCAGTTCATAAGGTAAAGGGAGAATACACATTTAGTCAAATCCTCAATAAATGGAAACAAAAAAAATGATATAGAACCAAACAAGATAAATCATGAAGTCAGTGGGTAAATGCAGCTTGAAGGAAGTATTCAAGGGAGATATCTTCAACAATTCACTATAACCTAAGACATGGGGTTAATTCATGCTAAGGAAAAATAAAATAGAGGGTGAGATTAATGAGTGTGACCAGAGATCAGTCATCAAGGGTACGTAGTGACTAGATGACTCCCAAAGTTTCCATTGTAGAAACATGTGCTCTGATACTAGATGTAAGACCCTGCCTAGGAATCCGTGAGGATAACATCTAAACTAGACTTAATGACATTACAATTTATTTTTTAAGGAAAGTACATTAAAAAGTATAATTAATGAATGCAAAAGAAGCTATCTTAAAATTTAACATTAAAAGCATTAATCCATTTAAAGATTATATAAGGGTAAATCCAATTCCTAACCTATTTCCTCTAAAGTCCCCTTGACATTGCTACTTAAGAAATATTAATACAATATTATTGATCTAACTAAAAATATAAAGAAATACTAAACAACAATAACGACCATTATCATTTATTATGTCTACTTTTATTTTAGAACACCAAATCCAAAGTTCCTAATAATTTATTTTGTCATATTAATAAGTTTATCTAAACATTAGCAATTGAAAACATACATATACCTCATCTAATCTCAATTTATTTATTACAACATCATATCTATTACATCATTGATATCTATACCAATATCTGCTACTTATTACATATTTATAAGTACATAATCAGAACAGAATTACATCTTCAAAATTATAATTACATATTTTACATGGCATATCTTTATAAATCAATAGTTCAATGATACAATTATACATAACAAGATACAGTGTGACAATACCACTCGAAGAAGAATTAGCACAAAGACAACATCTAAGTGATGAACTATAATTGATTGAATGTTTGAAGATATTAAGTTGATGATCATGCATGACATTAAATGAGTTAATGTATTATATTTTCATTGATGTCAACTTGATATAATCTATATGGTCATGGACATACTGCTAAAAACTTCAAAGAACCGATGAATCAAAGGCTATGCTTTCAGTAATGCATATAAGTCAAGTATTCACAAAGTGACTGTATACACCGATGGAGTGCACATTGACGAACAAAGTAAAAGACCAAAGTCACAATGTTACCCAACGAGCAAAGAATGGTGTAATGCGACAGACAAAATTACAGTGTTGCCCGACAGATAAGACAAAGGACGGAGATCTGATGTAGCCCCAAAAACCCTCAAGAACAATTACTCAAAAAAATGTACAAAAAAATTGCAGAATTCAAATTCTTCATTAAAATTCTCCAACTTACTCTACCTCTACATTGAAATAAAACTCCTTATTACAATTCCAAAAATTACCATATTTGGCAGATTTTTGTGAAAAATAGATTTTTCCATTTTTTGTAATTTTCAAAACTCATCCTATGAATCCTAATTTTTCCCAAGAAAAGCTCCCAACTAAGGCAAGACGAATTGACAACTAATTCACGAAATCAGAAACATGATTTTGGATTTATTACAAAAAATAAAACTCAAAAAATTGGAAAGAAATAGAAAAAGCCAATTTTGGAGGTCAAGATGAAATTTTAGGCTCTTGAAAAAATGTTAAAATGACCACTAACAAAGTTGGTTGAGTTGGAATTACCATTAACTCTTCTTCACGAATCTGCCTATAAAATTTTAGCCAAAACCCACGTCCGAGTCAAAAGTTATGACCTTCTAAAGCTCCTACATCAAGATCCCGATGACAACTGAAGTCACACCGATGGATCGGTGAGTTATCACCGATGAATAACTGAAGTATTGACCAAAAAAATAGAGAGTTAAGAAATGAAAAAATGCTTAGCTATCAAAAGCTAAAGATAAACTTAACTGACACTTATCATTCTTTTAATTGACAAGATAAAGCCGAAGATAAGTAATTGATTTAAAGCTGATTTGTCTAGTTGGAAAGAAGATCTCAATGATATAAAACTAGAGTTTTGTTTTAAATCTAATTGGAAAGAATTATGGATCACGCCAAGATCAAGAAAGCCAAGAAATAATGAAATCATGTCTATTTAAGAGACAACCTAATTCATTATGATTTGGGGGAAAGAGAAGGAAAGTGATAAGAGGAAAGATGCTAAAAATATTCTAAAGGAGAAGAAAGTCTTCATTCAGACCTGATCAATAAGCTGAGGAAAGAGCTAGATTCTACAGACATCAACGAACAGTGAAACAACATCACAGAGCAGAACAGTGTGGAGCAAAGGTATTGAATTGATTATAGTGATCAGAGAGGTAATGCAATTACAATAGATCTGGAAATCTGCAATTCAAGTTGTATGCATGAATAGATCACTTTACTATTTTAGTTTAACCATTGAAGCATCAAGTCTCTTAACCGAGCAGGACTTAAAATTCTTCTATAATTGAGATACATCCCAATTAGTATCAAAAATTTTGATCATACAAAGTAGCACTGGATATACCCGATACCTATTGACAGGCCAAGTGAGTGTTTGATCAAGGACGATAGAATTAGATGCCAGATACTAAATGAAAAACTATCTTTTAAAATCCTCTAACAAGGTCACACCTAACAGTGTGTTTGTAACCTTTAATAGGGTTGGCTCTTAACCGAGCTCACTTCAGAAGAGTGAAAATTTGGGGTACCAGTCCCAGTGGTTTTTCCCTAATAGGGTTTCCATGTTAAAAATCTGTGTTATGTGTTTATGTTTCATTAATTTACTATTTTGCATTTCACATAAGTTATTCTGGATTGATCGATATACTCTAGTTATTTACTATGTTTGGTAAATAAAAGACTGCTTATCGGTAAACATACAGAAGAAGGTTTTTACAAAGCACTCTGACAAGTAGTAATTTGTTATAAGTATTTCAAGACATTCATCTTGTAGGACTGAGTATAACTAGAGGCTTAAAAATGGTAATAAGTTTTTGATTAAGTAAAACAGGTTTTACAGGGTTCCCGAAACCCAAAACAAAGATTAAAATATCACAGTTAAAGCATCAAAACATAGCGAGTTCAAAAGGTAGGACAGGCCAAGAAAGGCCAGAGCAAAAAGAAAGGCTGAACTTCTAAAAAGCATAAATAAATAGATACAACAAGAAAAGCTAGGGAACCTCAGGATAAGTCCACCATGATTTTGGCCACCTCGGCCTCCTTTAGCTCCATTCTGGAAGCCGAATCTTTAATTTTTGGGATCACCATCTCTAGGTCCTTGTCTTTGGTGTTCTTGGTCTTGGCACAAGTACACTTGCCTAGCCCCTGATCAATGTTCTGCACAACCTTTGTTTCCTTGCTAGCCGTGTCCTTCCCAACCAGTTTCTCCTCCAGCTTTTCAATCTGAGCATTGGTTTTCTCTTTGGTCATTTTAAGAGTGTTATAGCTTTGATTTTATATTTTCTTGAGGGTTGTTTCAACCCTAGTCATGCTTTCCTCTAGTTTTTGGATGCGGGTGCACAAGTTACTCATGTCCACCATTTCTTTATTCTTGTTCCCCATGTTAGTGCCATTTACCCTATTTTTGAGGTCTTCCACCTCGTGATAGAGCCACTTGATCATCCTATAGTTGTCGAGCATGCTATTTCTGGAGTTTTTTAGTAGGTCAATATTGAATTCTCTAGTGTTTTCACTGAGCACAACCAGAGAGGGGTCAATAATCTCATCTAAATTTATTTGACTACCATCTTCTACCAGAACCTTGGGGTTTATGATCTCTCTAGTTATCCCCATTTTAGCCGACTTGGTGTTGAAATCTCTCCACCCAATGATCTTCCCCTTTTCTTCCATGTAACAACTAAACTCCTTTTCCTATTCCATCCCAACATCAGTTTGATTCTGCATAGGAGGGTTGTTGTCTAGAATAGGGGAAGTGATTTGAAGCTTGTCCTCTAGGTATGACCTATCAACACTCGCTTCCCTATCCTTATCATTTGTTTTTGGGGGTTTCCCAGAATTAGGGAGCTTTCTCTTATTTATTTTCTCACTAATAAGATACTTCTCACTATCAGAATCCATGACTTCCTCATTATATTCCTCTTCAGAGGAAATAAGTGTAGTGCTCTAATTTTTAGGGGTTACCATGATCTCTTTTTTAACTTTCACTAGAGTGCCCTTTTTCTTCTTATAAGAGGAGCCCTAGATGGTCATTTTACTTTCATAATCCTCATCATCCTCAAAATGCAATCCTGTGCTATCCTCTATGTTTGAGGGGACATAGTTCAAGCCCGAATCCTCCATTTCCTCTTTCTGGTTCACCTCTTTACCCATAATCTGGGCTTTAAAGTAATCGTAGATGAACAATAAGAGCCCTTCATGCAGTGCGGGGTTGGCTATGAATTTTTCTCTATAACCATTGATATTATCATTTATGGAAGCATAAAGGTAAAAAGGGATAGATACCAGCATGCCATGGCAAAAATTATTCTAAAGCACAAAATGGCGGGTGCAGATTCTATCAAACCTGGAGTCCAGGGTAATGTATTAGATGATGGCACGGAGCACAAACCTCCACAAAATTTTCAACCCATCAGGAAAGTAATGGGTGCCAACTTTGGTGAGCTCATTCTTTTCCTCCTTGTCTCTAACAAAGTCATTGATGATAGCATCCAAAATCTTTCGGTCTTTGTAGAATTTATTCCCAACTATGGGAATCCCTGTCACCACAGAGATAACTTCTTCTGTCACAATGAACTTTCTGCCCTCAATTTCAATGCTTCCTTCATCCCAGTTTTTGACAAAAAAATTAGTAATAGATGACTTCCCACCATGGAGCCTTTTAATAAAGGTGGAAATACCCCCATTTTTGAGGTACTTCCTAACCTTTGTCTACCTTTTTCATTTTTTTCCATCCTTCACGGGCTCCCTCCTATGCCTTTCTCCACCCATAGCAGAAAGATTGAGAATCGTTAACAGGGGCAAGCTTCTACAAAAATCTAAACTCTTAGAATTGTTCTAGAAATGCCTTCTATTATGCCTTATGTCGTAAGTTACCTCTTTACTTCTGGACACCCAGAAAGTGTGCGGGATTTGATAGTAGTTATTGCCCATACAATCTATCATGTACTTTCCTTTTATGGTGACGCCATTTCCCAGCTTAGCTTTCATGTTCATGATTACTTTTTATTTTTCCCTCCTTCCCAAGGATTCGGTTATAATTGACTAAATCCAAGGCTTCACATGGAATATCTCTACCGCAAAGCCAGTGTATCTGCTTGTCACTTTGCACTACCCTGTTGGGAAAGCAATTGGAAACTTGGTTGCCTTCTCTAAAAATGTGGGTTATGTGCACCCTGTCAAAGGAATTTAAAATCCCACGTGTCTCCTCTATCATGTTTTCTATCATCCACGAAGGTGGGTGGATATTATTGAGGCAATTGATGATGTTATTTGAGTCACCTTCTAACCAGAGTTTTTTGATTCCCAGATCATGGACTAACTTAGTAACTTGGAGGGCGGTAATAGCTTCCGCATAGTGGTTAGTTTGAATGCCCAACAAGAAGCTAACAGAAGAAATTCCATAACCAAAGAAATAATGAATTATTCCACCACTTCCCACCCTTCTTGGGTTGCCTTTGGCAGCACCATCAAAGTTGGCTTTAGACCAGTCTTCCAGAGGACTACACCAGGAGCAACTTTGTCTCTTACCCACATATTTCTTGGGGTCAGCAACAACCTTGTTACTTGCAAAAGGGTTATTATTCCCACACAAGACAAAATTCTCCAGTAGAGCATGATGAAATTTTTCAAAAATGATTTTGGGGTTAGCACTACAATCCCTGAAGATGTGGTTATTACGCTCTTTCCAAATACCCCAGCAAAGGTGAGGCAACACCCAGGACCATATTTTCTGAAAGGCCATATTTTTGAAGGGCCAGGTCCAGTTAAAGAAAAACTCCTTGACAGAGGAGGGGAAGCACCATTGTAGACCAAAAAGAGATAGGATAAAGTGCCAAATAGAGCTGGTAAAGGTGCAATGAATAAGAGATGGTCCACCGATTCCACTTGACAGAGTAATAAGGCATATTTATTAGTGATAGGGATGCCTAGGTTAGTAAGGTTGTCAATAGTGAGAATACGGTTTTGGAGCAAGAGACAGAAAAAACATTGATTTTCAGAATAAGGCCAGGAAGCTAGGCTTTCGCCTAGAAGGGTGAGGCATTTTGGGTAACAAGAGAAGAATAATTAGAGGCCACAGTAAAGGATCCATTTGGGGAGCCTTCCCAGATCAGAGCGTCTTGGTGCTAGGATAGTGATGTAGCATTGAGGGGCTTGAGGAGAGGAGATAAGTCCTAGGAGACAGAACCAAGATTCACCCAAGAATTTGCATCTCTGCAATTTCCAACCCTATCCCCATAAAGCAAGGTACAAGATTCCTTCCACTGGTTGAAAGAATCAATATCTTTCAGAGGTTTAGTGAAAAGCCAATTGTCATTCCATAAAATAACACAATGACCATTACCAACTTTCCATCTCACTTTAGATTTGGCTAGGTCTTTGGCCTTAATTATTCCATTCCATATGCTGGATCCTTTTGGGATGTCTTTGTTCTGAAAGGAGTGGAAAGAGTTACTGGGTAGATATTTCTCCTCAAAGTAATCATGCCATTCCCTAGTACCATGGAATATCCACCAAATTTGTTTAGCCTAGAGAACCTTGTTGAAAGGCTTAGTTATTCTCATACCAAGACCCCCTTCCCTTTTGGGGAGACAAATTTTGTCTCAAGCAATCAAAGGGATGCACTTATGCTCTTCCGCCCCAGACCAAAGAAATCTTCTTTGGATTTTTTCCAAAGCATCCACCACCTTAGAAGGGATGGAGAAGAGGCTAAGGGCATAGGTGGGGAGGTTTTGGAGAGTACTTGACTAGCTGTATCTTGCCCACTTGACTGAGAATAATACCCTTCCATCTGGCCAATTTTTTGTTAAATCTATCAATGATTTTTTTCTAAAATTCTTCCAGGGGCTTAGCTCCAAGAGGAAGGCCCAAGTAGGTGGAAGGAAGGGATCCTATCCCACACCCCATGATTTCTACCATTCTTCTTTGTCTAACCGTAGGAGTGTTGATAAAGAATAAAGAGCTCTTATTCCAGTTGATAGACTGGCCAGTGGCTCTAGTGTAGGAATCTCACAAATTTTTAACAACTCTTGCCTCATTCACCATAGCTTCCCCACCTAAGATGGTTTCATCAAAAAAATTTTGGTGAGAAAAGATTGGGGCTCAAGAAGAAGGCCTGATGCGTTTGAGCTCCCTTGCACCTTTGTGAGAAGAAATTAGTCTACCTAGAAATTACACTAAAATAATGAAGAGAATAGGGGAAAGAGGGTCCCCTTGTCTCAGGCCTCTTGAGGCACTGAAGAAGGCCAAGGGAGAGCCATTCACCAGGACCAAGAAGGAAGGTGAAGAAATGAGCTAGTGGATGATGAGATTGAGTTTGCTATTAAATCCATAAGCACCCAACACCTTCATAAGGAGAGACCAATCCACATGGTCATAGGATTTGGATGAGTCAAGCTTGAGCAAGAAGCCTTCCCTATTCCCAACTTCTAAGGAGTTAATCACCTCATGCACTGCCATGATAGAGTCCAGAATGTCTACCAAGAACAAAACCTAACTGTTGTTGAGAAATAATGAAGGGGAGTAATTGTAGAATTCTTATAGTGATCACTTTGGAGATAATCTTGTAGAAAAAATTGCAAAGAATGATAGGTCTAAAAAGATCCATGGAATCTTCACCTGAGACTTTTGGAATAAGCACTAAGAAGGTGGCATTAAGTTCTTTAAGAATATTCCTGGATCCAAAGAATTCCTGCACCGCTTTGACCAGATCATGCTTGACAATTTCCCATAACTTGTAGAAGAAAAACATGGGAAATCCATCGGGGTCAGGGGCCTTATCCCCTAGGAGAGAATCTAATGCCTTTTTTACTTCCTCCATGTTAGGAATAGCACACAGGGTTTTATTTTGGTTTTCAGATATGATAGAAGGAATGTTTCTCAAGAGCTTCTCCTAGTCAAGATCAGACAGGTTAGGGTCTATCGAGAGAAGGGATCTGAAGAAGTTCACTACCAATTTAGATATGCCTTTCTCATCTTGCACAATCTGGTTTCCACTCCTAATAATACTAATCTAGTTAGCTTCCCTATGTTTCATGGTAGATAAATGAAAGAAACAGGTGTTTTGATCCCCCTCTTTTAGCCAAGTTGATCTAGACCTTTGTTTCCAGTACATTTCCTCCTTGCCAATGACATTATGGTATTCCGAGAGTAGTGTTTTCTCAAGAATCAGGTTAGGCTCATCATAACCATCCCTCTGGATAACCTCTTGAATAGATCCAAGGTCAAATATGGCCTTTTCTTTGGAGGCAAAGATGTCCCCAAACTCCTTTTTATTCCAAAGTTTGATGTTGGTTTTTACATTTCTGAGTTTTTTTGGCTATTTTGAACATGGCTGAGCCTTTTATATCAATATTCCACCATTCCAAAATCTTGTTGTTGATGTTAGGATGAGTTATCCACATTCTTTCAAATCTAAAGGGGAAGTTCCTTTGTTTTAAAATCAGATCAAGGGTGAGGGAAAGGGGGGAATGATCCGAGCCAATTCTCACCAGTGCTGAAAGTTTACTGTTATGGGAGCTCAGCCAATCAGTAGTGATCAAATCTCTATCTAGGATGACCTAAATATATTCAAGCCTAGTTCTCCAATTACTCCAAGTGTAATTTCCCCCCTGAAGATCCAAGTCTAATAACCCAAGATCGTTGATGAAGTCCATAAGATCCTGCCTACTTTCCAAGTCAGGGAGGATACCTCCCTGTTTCTCCTCAACCTTAAAAGGAGTATTGAAATCCCCCATGATGATACATTTACAAAGGTCTAACATAGAGGTAATTCCTCTAAGTTTATCCCAATAATATTTGGCCGTGTTTTGTGTTAGGAGCATAGATGTTCAAGATATGCCAACTATCTTTCGACTTAATATTAGTAAGGTCAAGGAGTAGAATATTACCTTCTCCATATACTATGTCTGTAGTCTAGAGAGAAGTGTTCCAAAGAGTCATCAACCCTCTAGAGGCTCCTTCTAAGTTCATATTAGACCTATCCATGGACTTGCTAAGCTTGATTCCTTCCAGTTTCTCATTTGTCATCTTTGTTTCTTGGATTAGCATCACATCTACTCTATGATACCAGATCATGTTTCTAACAACATCATGCTTGTACAACCCATTAAGTCCACATATGTTCCATGATATTAACTTCATTTATAACTTTAGGTGTAGGCTAACTAGATGGTCTATTGAGTTCCATCCGCTATGTTCTTCCAGGATTCTTCTTGCCAGATTTGGTTCAGAGATTCACGCCCTTGCATTTTCTTATTACCTCCTAGATCAACTTTGTTCTTAATTTTGGTTGTAACTTGGGAGACTGAGCAAGGATCTATACTAATTTTTATTTTCTTGACCTTTTTCCATTCCCCCCTTCCCTTCTTTGAGTTTTGAAAATATTCCTTCCATTCTTGTGAATCTTCTTGGAGTGGCTGAGATAAGGAGAGCTTCCAGTTCTGCTTCTTGGCTCTCAGATTTAGTGGGTTCTTGTGGAACATCCTTCATAGGGTTATACATGGGAAAGAAGAATCCTATTTCCCAAGACACTTTATGGGATCGAGATCCCACCATAGAAGGGGAGGGAGGATTCTCTATTTCACTCCCCTAATCTACAAAGGGTTTCATAGTTCTATCTTTTGAGATAGGGTCCGTTCCCACAAAGGGAATCAGGTCCAAATATTTTACCACTATAGAATGGTTCTTTAAAGGATATTCTATGGTAGTAGAGGCTGATTCAACTTATCCTCCATTCATAGGGGGTTCCTTTTTCCTCTAAACCTTAGGGACAGTGTGAGAGTTCCCCTGGTTTGGGGCCTCGAGATGTTGGTCCTTAATATTCCCTTCAAATTTTTGGGTTTTCTTAGCTTTTTCCTTAGCAAGAACATGGCATCTCCTGGCCATATGGCCTGCCTTTTTGCAGTGGAAACAAGAAAAATGAACACTTTCATATTCTAGTTTTTAAAGTCTTTTACCAAGCTTTGAGTGGATTTCTATGACTTCTAGCATATATTTCCCTTCTTCGACCCCAATGCAAATTCTTGCGAAGGTGAGGTGCCTCCTATCCTTAGTCACTGGGTCAATCGAAAGGAGCTCTCCAAAGGATTTTACAATTCCAGCAAAGACATCTTCATACCAGAACTCCAATGGGAGATTTGGTAGCCTTACCCAGACCAGAGCTTGGACAAAAAAAGAATCATTTCGGTCCAGATTTGGGGACCACTTCTACAGGGAAAGAGTAGATTTACCAATAGCCCACGCTCCTGCACAAAGTATCTTGGTATAGTCTTCTTGACATGAAAATCAAAAGATAAGAAGCCCCTAGCCATGGCTTTGATTTCAACCTGACCCTTTAGAAACCATTTCCTCTTGGCAAAAAATCTAAAAATATCAATGTTAGGCCTAGAGCCAACAAATTTACCCACTAGTGTGAGAGACATTGAAGCAATATTATGGTCTATGAGTTCATCCGGTAAAGAGATGGCATATTTACCTTTCTTATCAGAAAGATCTTTTATTATAAAAAAAAGGGACTTGCCTAAGGGTTTGATACCGAATAGGGTTGACCACAGGCGATGCCAATCTGAATCTGCTTTGTCATCATGTAGGGCTTCTGACTGTTCTGCTTTAGACCCCACCTCCTCTTTTCTTGGATCCTTTTGTCTTTTGCGTGGGGCCCTGTCCTTGTTTGTTGTGTCTCCCTTTTCTAGGTCTGCCAGGATTTTTCCATCTCCTCCTTCCTCTGCAGCTCCCAACACCTGTGAGGACTATTTCCTACCCACTTTCAAATTTGGATTTTCTCCTGCTCTGCTTGCTCCCACTCCGTTCACCATCACAACAAAATTTTAAGGATTAATTTTAAAAGTGGTAATAAGTTTTAAGGGTTGATTTAAGTATTAATTTTTGAGGCCACTGATTCACCCCCCCTCTCAGTTATTACTAACAATTGGTATTATATTTTGTGTGCTTAGAATGAAGGTTTCAAGACCTAAGCTAAAGATCACAAGATGAACATACGAGATGTGCCCATGTTGAACAAAGACAATTTTTCTTCATGGAAAAGAAGAATAAGACTCTACTTATCAGGTATTGGAAATGATGTTACTCAATACTTAGATACTAAATATGTGTTTCCCACAGGAGCACCCGCAGTTGAACAAATGAGAGAGAAGCATGAGCACAACTATATGATGATAGAGCTTGCTTCCTCACTCTCCGATGTTGAATTTGAAGATGTCAAAACTTTCAAAATTGCAAAGCAGATGTGGGATAAATTGATGCTTGTACATGGTGGTGATAATAATGTTATAAGAGCCAAGGAAGAAAGCCTTAGAGGAAATTTTGATGATCTCAGAATGAAAGAAGGTGAAAACATCACATAGTACAACATAAGAATCAAAGAGGTAGTCAATGCTATCCAAGGAGTTGGAGGTGTACTAGAAGAAGATACCGTATTAAGTAAAATTCTCAGAACCTTACTGCCTACTTATGCTATTAGAGTATCTACCATACAAGAAATGAGAGTAGTAGAAAATAGCAATGTTACTCTAGATAGTTTGATTGGAAGACTGATTTCATTTGAGATGAACAATTTTGACAATAGTGTCTTACCAAACATAGAGTCTGCATTCAAATCTTCTTTGAGAATAAGTAAATCAAATCATAAACACACTATGAAAAAAGATAGTGATAGTGAAAGTGAAGAAGATGATCTTGATGAAATTGAAGCACTTATGGCTAGAAGAATGCAGAGGCAAAGGTAAATTACCACTTGTGTGTTTTAATTTTAAAGAGATTGGATACTTTGCTGCAAGATGTCCTAACAAAAGAAAATATGACATAAGTAGTGACAGATCATTTGAAAAGAAGTATGATAGAGGTGATTATAGAAGCAACTGACAATCAGAAAGAAGAGATACTCGAGACTACAAGGACAAAGGAAGAAGGCCAGTTACCTAGCTAAATGAAAATATGAAGATACTGACACCGAATCTGATGAAGACATCGAGATGGTGTTTATGGCAGTAAAAGATGATTCAGATGATGATGAAGAAAGGTATGTAGAAACTGCACTCATATCTAAAGTTAGTAAAAATGATGTCTAAATCATAGATAGTGGCTGCACTCACCACATGACCAGTGAAAAACAAAAGTTTGAGACCTTTGAATACTACAATGGTGGTTCAATAAGAATGGGTAATGATACACCTTGTCTAGTTGAAGGTAGAGGTGTAACACCCCAAAATTGGCATCTTGCAACCCTAACCAATTTTGTTGCATTTGTCATTCTTCTGAATCATCAAAGTCCTATTGTACTAGGCAATTCTAAGTTTTGACCCGATAAAATGTGAAAATTCTTATTGGGTGAAAGGATTGAATTATAATCTATTGAGTGTTTCTCAATTGAATAATTTAGGTCACAAAGTAGCATTTGAAAATAAGAAGGCAAAGATCCTCAATGAATTAGGAAAGTTGATTAGTACCGATGAGAAGACAAAAGGTAACTTATTCTATATGAATGATACTGACACCACTTTCTTAATGACTAGAAATGAAGACATGGCTGTGACACAAAATATTATGTCATGTGAACTTTTACAACATGATAAAGATAAGAAAAAAGAGAAATGTAAGAGGCTTACCGATGACGACTAAGCCCAACAATATCATGTGTAATAATTGTCAAAAGGTAAGATGACAAAGTCTAGTTTCAAAAGTAAAACCCATACATCTGATGACATTCTAGAATTAGTCCATACTGATTTATGTGAACCCATGAGGACAAAGAGTTATTATGGTGATAGATATTTTATTCTCTTTGTTGATGATTACTCTAGAATGATGGCAGTCATGTTTCTAAAAGATAAATTAGAAGCATTCAAGAGGTTTAAATGGTACAAAACAATGGTTGAAAAACAAAGCGGTAAGGAACTAGAATGCTTAAGATCAGATAGAGGGGAATTTATTTAAGATGAATTCACTAAATTTTTTCATGAGCATAGAATAAAAAGACAGGTCTCTGCACTAAGAGAACCACATCAAAATGGAATTGCTAAAAGAAGGAACAGATCCATTGTTGACTGTGCAAGGATACTAATGATAGAGAAAGGCATTACCCAAATATTCTGGAGGGAAGCTGTCAGTACTACTGTTTACACATTGAACATAGTACAATTGAAGAAAAATACAAAGAAGACACCTTATGAGCTTTGGTATGGTCACACACCCAATGTAAGTTACTTCAAGATCTTTGGTAGTCAATGTTATATCTTAAAAGATGATAGAAATGGAAAACTTGGCTACAAAAGTGATGAAGGAATCTTTCTAGGGTATTCCACCAAGAGAAAGGCTTATAAATGTCTCAATAAAGCCTCTAACAAAATTGTTGAAAGTGGAAATGTAAAGATAGATGAATTTACAGAGAAGAATGAAAAGGAAAGCACAAAAGAACCAGAGGACTACAACAAGTTTCTTTACAATGAAGAACCTGAAACTCTGCCCAACCAACAATATAGAGATCCCGAGCAATAGATCATTACACCCGAGCATCAGGTTGCAAATAAAAACAATTAGGATATTGCTCAAGATGATGTACCAAGTGATGGAGAACAAAATGAAGGTCACAATGATGATCAAGATGATAGACAAAGAGTTGAACCTGTACTTTCCAGATATGTCAGAAGGAACCATCCTTAGAACCAGATCATTGGAGATAAGAAGGTTGGTATGAGAACCAGAAGTAAGTCAATAAACACAAGATGTCTAATTTGTGCTTATGAGCCAAAATCTGTCAATGCTGCACTTGATAATGATGAATGGATAAGTGCTATGAATGAAGAGATTGAGTGGATAGAGAAAAACAAGACAGGGACACTTGTACCAAGACCAGATGAAAAGAATGTCATCGGTACAAAATGGATATTCAGGAATAAACTGAACAAGAATGGAGAAGTCACCAGAAACAAAGCAAGACTAGCATGCAAGGGGTATGCACAAGAAGAAGGAATTGACTATGGAGAGAACTTTGTACCCGTTGCTAGGCTAGAAGGAGTGAGAATATTACTTGCTTATGCTACATTTAAAGGCTTTAAGGTATACCAAATGGATGTCAAATCTGCATTCCTAAATGGAATACTTGAGGAAGAGGTATACATTGAGAAACCAAAAGGGTTTTTTGATCCATACAAGAGGAACATGGTATGTAGGCTACACAAAGCCTTGTATGGATTGAAACAAGCACCCCAAGCCTGGTATGAAAGACTTCATTCCTATCTTATAAGTATTGGATTTGTAAGGACTAGTGAAAACAATAATCTTTATTTGAAGGAAGATATCGATGCTAACATTTTGATTGCTGAGATATTTGTTGATGACATCTTATTTGGAGGCAATGATATGCTATGCAATTCATTTGCAAATGAAATGAGAAAAGAGTTTGAGATGTCTATTTTTGGAGAGATCAAGTTCTTTCTTGGTCTGCAGATCATGCAACAAGATGAAGGTATTTTCATTACACAATCCAAATACATGAAGGAGGTTCTAAAAATATTCAAGATGGAAGATTCCAAGCTAGTTGGAACACCGATGGAAATAAGATGTAAGCTGACAAAGGAGGACAACTCAAAAAAAGGTAAATCAGACTTTGTACCGATCTATGATTGGAAAAATCATGTATGTTGTACACAATAGACCAGATATTGCACATGTAGTAGGAATAGTTGCAATATTTTTTGCTAATCCGAGAGAATCACATATGACTGCTATGAAAAGAATTGTAAGATATCTGAAGAATACTAAGGAATATGGCTTATGGTATAAAAGAGAAGGCAAATTTGAACTTAAGGTCTTTACTGACACTGATTGGGCTAGAAATATTGATGACCAAAAGGGCACAACTAGAGGAGCATTCTTTACAGGTGACAAAATTGTCACATGGATCAGCCAGAAGCAAGGATGCATCTCTCAGTCTACTGCTGAAGTAGAGTATGTTGTTGCTACTGCAAACTGCTCAAATATTGCATGGATCAAACAGTTACTAGAAGGTATACATATGAAAATTCTTGAACCAGTAATTATCTACTGTGATAATACCAGTGCAATAAACATTTCCAAGAATCCAATCATGCATGCTAAATTAAAGCATATTGCCATTAGGTATCATTATTTAAGAGAACAAGTTCAAGCAAAGGAGGTGACACTTGAGTATGTGCAATCAAAGGAACAATTAGCTAATATCTTCACCAAGCCACTGCCCAAGGATGCATTTGAGTACTTGAGAAAGAGACTAGGGGTCAGACCCTTGTCTACTGGTCAGTAAGATGACTAAAAGGCTACATCATCCTGCATATTATCAGAATATCATTCATGTCAATGCAAGCAGAGGAATGGAATTCAAAGATACATCTATACACAACAAGGTATTTATCTACTCCGAGCACCAGAGTTGTTATATTGCTAATGGATTGGGAAATTCAAGGAATATATTATGGATAGAAAGGATCCATTTGGCATTACTGTCAAAAATATTTGTTTGGAATTGCTGTCAAAGGGAGAGATTATATCCATTATGACCTTAGGGAGAGATTATATCCATCAAGGAGAGATTATAACATCAAGGAGAGATCATATCCATCATAGTATCCAAAGGGAGAGTACATACAAAGGGAGATAATTGTTGATAAGAGACATCAAAAGAAGAAGAGAACAGTCAAAGGGAGAGAGTTTGACATAGGAGGAGAACACGTCACATCAAGGAAGAAAGATTCTACATCTATCTAGTGAAGGGATTGAAGATAGACAAAGAGCTGCAAGAATCAAATCCAAGCTATGAGAAGCTTACCAAGGACCATATATTTGTATCTGTTATAGTACATAAGATTGGTAGTTTGATGAACTTCAATTGTTATATTTCATATTGTATTAGGGATGATATAGTGTGATAATGTAGTGTGTTGTCATCAATGGCAACAGGAGAGATTGATGAACTATAACTGATTGAATGTTTGTAGATATTAAGTTGATGATCATGCAAGGCATTAAATCAATTAATGTATGATAACATTAAGTTTTTTCATTAGTATACTTAAAGGGAAAAACATGATAAAGGTCATCAGTATAAGCATAATTAGCGAACAACAAGCATACCCAATGAGATGAAAATGTCTATCATAAAATTGATAAGTATAGAATTGCCCGACGAACATTGACAAGAGTCAAACCGATGACAAGCATTACTGACGATATAGTTTTGAGAACATCGCCGATGGAGCAGAAAAGGCATACCCAACGAATAGTTCAATGAAGGGACACTGATGGAGTACAAAACTGACAGTGCAGCCCGACCATTAGAACCGACAGTCAGTTACAGAACCCTCAAAAAGTGGATCTGACTTTAAATGTCAGATAAAACATTGTAATTCTATTTATAGAGTTTTGTTTTGTTTTGTTTTAAAGCTTTACTTGAGGGTCAAGCAAGCAAATTGTGAATGTTTTAAAGAATCCTAACAAATCTAAAACATATCTAACTAAAGATCAAGGTCAAGTTGTAAACCTTGGATCTGGAGTTAATTTGTAAAGCGTGAATCAAGAATAGAGCTAGAAACTAGTATAAATAGATGTTCAATCATTTGTAATGAATGAGACTTGTAATCAGTTGAAAAATAATAGCAGCCATGGTGAGAATCTACATAGAAGAAGAGAATTCATGCAAAGTATAGAAATAGATCAAATCAGTTATCAAGAACACAGAAAGGCTACCGACGAGCAGAGACAAGGTATCACTCAATCACTCAAGGTGATTACATTTACATTGTAAGATTTATAGGATCTATTATCAGCAATTAGAGATTTCATTCACTATCAAATCAAAATTTATATTGTAGTTGCATTCTAACAAGTGCATCACAACTAAAATCCTTTTGTAGAAGGTGGAATTAACAGTTCTTTGATAAATCTCTTAACTGAGTGCATACCTAGCGGTGTTGCTAAAGCTTCGAATGAAGTAGATCCTAATAGGTCTCCACTCTAATACTCTTAACAGGGTAGATCATCAGAAGTGATCAATTGTAAGCCTTTACCAGCTCCCTTCTTATTTGCAGATAGTGAAGTTTTGTGGGTAGACATCCCCACCATAGTTTTTACTTCCTAACAAGAGTTTTCTAAGATATCATATCATGTGTTATTTGTTTTCATGAATGTTTCTTGAATGTTTACACATGTAAAGAACTTATATTATGATTTCACATACATATAAAAAGATGAATAGATAGATAGGTACATACAAATCTGATGACTCAAAGATTAATGGGCCAACCACATAAATTTTTTTAGAGGTACTCATTCACCCCTCCCCTCTCAGTACATCATTCTAATAATTCCAAAAATTGGTAATAGAGATAAGTCTCTTTCTTGAAAAGCTTAAAGACTTAAGAGAAAAGATCAACACAATGGAAAAGTACAGACTGAACAAGACTATTGAGAATGAGCAATTACAAATTCAGATTTACTATGAGCAGTATAAAGAGGTGAGAGTAAGCATGAGAAAGTTGCTTGATGAAAGAAAGATCATGGCAACTAGGATTAATGAAAAAGATTATCAAGAAGAGGAGATCCTAGATTACTTCAACT
>MU227991.1:1412525-1440312 GCA_018584345.1 Thuja plicata | reverse complement strand
TTTGATTTTGATTTGATTTGATTGGTCGAAATTGATTTGAATTGTATGGCTATAATAGTTAATATAAATCAGTGATAAAAATCACCTAGGATATTAAATTGATTCAAATAATTATGCCAAGCAGTAATAGGGTCATTTGGACATAAATCGAGGGTATGATCACACTTAGGGAAAATAGGGTCTATAGTTGCGACAGACCAAATTCAGGTGGTTACAAGTATAACTAGATGCTTAAAAGTGGTAATAAGTTTTAAGGGTTGATTTAAGGATTAATTTTTGAGGCCACTGATTCACCCCCCCTCTTAGTTATTACTAACACTAAGAACCCTTATGAGAATTAAAATGACCACTAGACCTCAATGGAAGAAGAATCACTACCACCTAAAAAAGTGAAACCCTAAGGACCACCTTTCCATGGCGAGGAGATAGACATAAGGATCCACACATACAAACATTCAAATGCAAGGAAGGGACAAAAAATAAATTCAAAGGATGCAAAGTAACACAAGAATATCAAAACAAAGTCAAATCAAAACTACTAGATACCAGAGGAAATATCAACATCTATGGAGAAAACCTAGGCTACATTTAGGGAGAGTGTCATCATATGGCCTCCATCTTGAGTTACCATTGAATGTTCTCTCTGGACCCCAGACCTTCAAGTGAGAATCATATGGAACCAGACAATCCTTTCATGTATACAAGGAAGTCTAATCATGCCTAATCACTATGTCCCATGGACAGATAGAAATTATCTCATTCCCATCCTTAGCCTATATTAGCACTCAAGGCATGGGTGAGATATCCATATTAATCTTTTAAATGTTATCCTCGATTTCATTTATCATGTTTTGACAACCTACAATGGGTTACCCTGGACTGGCCTTTTTAGGGCCCCAAAGCCCCATTACAAGCCACTCCCCTATGATGTACCTAGATAACCTCCCCTAATGCTCCAAACTGAAAAGAAAAAGAGAAAGACAATCTAATTACTACAAAAGATTCCTCATAAACTAATAAAATCAATAAAACCAAAAAAGGAGTGTTGGAGCATAGGAAAAGAATCTCAAAACAACATTAGGATCCCAAATGTCCAACCTCTATATGAAGACATCAAATAAGTTTTTGAATACATCACTTGAAAACAATCATATAGGAACACTTTTTTGCTCCATGACATAGTCTAATTTCCAAACTCACATTTTTTACATATTCCAAAATTGATAATAATATCAAGATCCATACCCTCAGTAAGAGTCACAAGACCTTCAGGATCCAACAAAAGAACACCACACTCAAATGATTCCATAATAATTTGCAACTAAAAAATGTAATAAAAGACACAAATTAATCCAGTTAGAGAGAAAAATTCCAAAATAAAACTAAATTATCATTTGACATCAAAGAAAAAATTATACGATCATTTTATATTGACTCCCAAGAACAAGGAACATAAAAATTCAAGATAATCTCGAGCCTCTGTTATAACCAACGAACAACCTAGGGGTTAAACTACCCATCCCAAAGCCAATATACTTGCTCAAACACTTGTGTAATTCATTCAAATAACCAAATATTTCAACTTATATTATTAAAACAAATTACACATTATTAAATCAACAAAATTCATAATTAAAAACTAATTAAGTAATATTACTGATAATCTAGTAACATACTAATTCTGAGGATAAGTGTATTTTAATCAACCAACTAATCAATTTTCATTTAAGTCCACACACACACACACACACACACACACACACAATACTAATCTATTTTACAAATTATTGAAGGAGAAAGATAGTTTTTTATAAAAAATTAAAAAAGATTACTCGATAAAGTGGCGCAACTTTTATGGGAAGAAATAAGTCATAAATAAACCATATAATGTTTTTAAAAAAAAAAAAACAATTCTTTGTTTAGGCATTGACTTATGAAGGAAAAACATAAAAAAAAACAAAACATTCAAAGCAACCAAAAACAACGACCAATCCAAAGGAGAGGATGACACTGATTTATGAGATTTAACAGTAAAAATATAAGCACCAAAAGAGCCAAGGACAACATTGATTCACCACAAATGAATGACAAGGTTTTTGGAAGGAAAACATCTAAACAAGATGCACTTAATGCAACCATAAAGTACGAACCAAATTCAGAACTAGGCACAACTTTCTATGGATAAAAACATCTCAAAATGTATGCATTCCAACGATAATGGGACAATGAACCAATGAAGGAGAGAAGACGTTGTCTATTGAAGACAAAATCAACCAAAAAATAGCATCCCATAAAAGAAGAAAATGATTCAATTTTGAGACTAGGCGGTGATTTTTAATGACAATAGACAATCAAGAAGAAAATAAAAGAGTGCCTTGCATGCACAAAAATCAGGAGAAAACTAAATTTCAACTTTCCAAAAGCAGTGAGCATAACATTTCATAATCACGCTTATTGATTACAAATTCATAATAATTAAAAACAAGAAGGTTTGATCACCTACCTCGATCGTAGATTTAATCTGAGCAAGAAGATAAAAACCACAGACCGAATTCTTAAAAAAAAAAAACAAATTTGTCAGCTTTATCGCCAAGTAAAGAAAAATGAAAACCAATTGATTTATTCTATCAAAATTTCTCACCAAACCCCATAATTTAAACGAATGATACTCTAATCCTCTTCCTATAACCAAAAATTGAAAAGATAAGGGTCTATAGAAAAACAATTCCTATAAAATCAAAATAATGTTAAAATAGAAAAACTCAAAAATAATTTCTTTTTAAGATAACAAGTTTTCCAACTCACAATTAAAAATCAAATTTTAATTAAAATATTATTTAATATTGCTTATTTTGAAATATTTATAATTTAATTAATTAATGACATCTATTAAATATTAAAAGCTTATAATTAATATAAAAATATTTTAATATAATAATTTAAAAGTAAATACTGATATTATTAATTAAGCCATCATAATTAAGATATAAAAACTTTATTTAATAATTAAAATCATATTATTTACTAGCCATAATAGGACATTATATATATGCATATTTTATCTTAATATTATATTCCCTAGGTAAACCTTAACTCACATCGATACACTATTATCTTATGAATAAGTTAATTATTATTCATTTGATATAACAACATATATCTATATGCAACACATCTAGTTTCATTTTCTTAGTAATAATATAATAATATTAATATATATATATATGAATGAATTATAACACATAGATGGATGAACACAGATAAACCTGGCTTAAACCCAAACTGAAACTAACAAGGAAAATATTCCAAAACCATATTCAGTCAAGGTGATAGGATTCATGCCATCTTGATGAATCCAAAAAGGTGGATTAAAATATACTTGTCCTTATGCAGGACAAATGGTGTAGGGATAAGATTATTTTGGGCCTGAATGTTACCTCCCGTCTTCCACTATCAAGATGTATATAAGGGCACACCAAGACTTGCTAATTTAGGTGAAAATGATGCCTGACACATGCAATCGTACATTACAAAGACAAGCATGTGCATACATTTGTATCATGATAACAAGCAATAAAAGGGATTGAGACACCGCGTGGACCTTGTAAACAAGTAACTTTGACTTTTTCCCTCTTCATACAAGCACATCAAACATAAGCATAAAAATATCTATAATTAGTACATGTGTAGATATAAGGGTTAGTAACTCAGTGAGAATGTAAACATCATAACATCATCATATGTGTAATTCCCTGCTAGGGAACCAAGGAGAATTAAACCTAAACATGCAACTAAATTAACATGATATTTTTTTTCTAAATGTTTACAAACAATAATGATAACAATGTGGAAGCAACACAATGAAATACAAAACATACTCATAAAAGAAACTCAACATAAACTACAAATCTCAAGGGTTCCTTGACATAGAATTACTTAAGAAAACTAATCTATCAAGAATAAATATAAAGATTTAACATAAAGATACATCAACTGAATCCACAATATACATCTCATAAAATAAGATCACACATACAACTGATACCCAAGGTATACATAAATGAATCAGTATCCACTGCACAAGTCATAGGGTACACAATAAGAAATAACAAAACAATACATCCTCTAAATGGATTCCTACCAAGATACATACAAGATACAAGTATACAACTCATGAAACTAAACAGGTCTCCAAAAGAAAAGAAGGTAGAATTGCAACAAGGATCATCCAAACATGAAGAAGAACATCAGATCTCAAATGGTAAAAGAATCACTACCACCCAACCTCGTGGAACCAAAGGTCCACTCCCATCATGCTGAGGAGATAACATCAGGCCCAATCACACGGGTATACAACAAGAAGAAAAGAAAAGGTATAGAATACATCACATAGGTACACATAGGAAGATCCTAGAAGCTTTGTAAATCACAATAAGGAATCTACACAGTACTAGAGGCACACAGACATATGTAGGAAATCTAAGATGCATATAGGGAATTTTCATCACATAAGTCTACCCTTAAGTTACCCTAGTATTCCTCCCTGGACACTGGCCCCCAAGTGACTCTATGTGGCTTAGTAATCCTTTCATAAAGACACAGATCCTAACTCCCATCCTAGCCTGAAATAACACTCAAGACATAGGAAAAGACTCAGAACATCTTGTTAATTCATTTTAAAACCCCATTAATGTTTAATGTTTTCACTTGTTAGGTTACTTTCCAATGAGTTACCCTAGTAGCCACTTAGGTTCCTAGCCCCATTGCAAGCCACTTTCCCTCTATACACTCAGTTAACCTACCTAGGATCATAACATCAAAAGTAAATACATAACTCTCAAAAATGGTTCATGCCCATGCAGGAACTATTGGTTCTGAATTAACCATAACAACTTAAATTACTCTCAAAAGATCACATATGACAAGTTTAAATAAACCAGGTTGGGTAAAAAGATCGAGACCAAAATTGACATTGCATACACTGATGCACACAAGACACCATAGAAAATAAAACTCCAAAACCTCTGGTTTCATATCCCAAGATAGTCGACTTAACACCCCAAAAGACAATGACGAAATAAAAGAAAGAACCCATTAAATCAAGTATAATCCGCATAAGGAAATTCAACTAATAAAAATACTCAATTAATTTATATATTCACTTATTAAGAAAATCTAATTAAACAAAATATTTAAACATAAAATCAAACTAATAGTTTAACATAGAATCTATAGAAAACTAAATTAACTTAACAAAACTATGAAAATTAATTAATAATTAAATTAACTAAATAATAATAATTTAAAAACTATATCTATAAATATTAAAAAAAATATTATTAAATTAATATAACAAAACATATTTAATAAACCTTAAATTAATATAAACTAATTTAAAATGAAATATTTAAATTTAAAAAAATATTTCATATTAAAAAAATAACAAAGTGAAGTGGGGGGATAGGCCCCCACCCTGCCCTTCACATGCGACGGCCTAGGCTGCCGCTGGCAAACCGTGTTGTTGCACGACAACTACGACTGCCTCGGAAAGCCCGCGGTGCAGGATGGGTGGGACTATAGACCCCACGTCCAAAATAGATTTTTTTTTAAAATTTTTTTAATAATTTTTAACTTTTATCCAAATTACAAATTTTATAAAAAAAAGAACAATAATTTTATTTTAAAATTTCTTAAAAAAAAAATAGAATGTATTTATATTTAACCAGTCTATTTTTTAACAACATACTATATTTTTAATATATATTTTTTTAAATAACAAAACCTTTCTAAAGTATAATATGAAGGTATTATTTTTTTTAAAAACAAACAAAGCAACTTAAGGGTAAAACTCAATTTTTTTTTATAAAAGAAGGAAAATAACAAATAGAAGGGCAAATCACAATAAATTTTCCTACAACATTCAATTGATGCAAACAAGGGTAAGAACATTAAATTTAATATTAATCTTTATTTTGAGAGAACTTCTAAGCATGCAATTAACCCTTGGTTTTTTCTCCATGCAGATCTAGATCTGGGCTTTGGACAAGAACATGGTAAGGGTGTATTTTTCTTTCCAAGGTAAGGGATTTACAGATCTGAATACTATTATCTAATTTAGCAACAATATCATAATTTATCACAAAAGAAAACATTAACCACATATCTAAAACCCTAATAGAAAAATTTGAAAACTAAAATATATCAATTGAAACCCTAGTGCCCATTTTACAACCTAGGCAACTCAATGAAACCCTTAAGCTCAAAATTATAGATCTAATAGAAATACATGGAAAGAATCATACCCAGAAAGATCAAATAACCTATTACTCAATTTAAGAAATTTAAAACACACAATATCAAACAGGGAAGTTTCAGACACAGGATCCCAGCAATCCAGATGCATAAAGACGAGAATATGGAAGGATGGAATTAGCAAGTTCAAAATCCTACCTTAGTAACTGATGAGAAGATCCGATACAAATCTCAAAGAAAGCACAAATCTAAAATACTCCTAAGCTTTCAACAAATTCTTTAACCACCTGAATTCTCCTTCCACCTGATTGAACGACCTTCAAATGACTTTCAATTCAGATATATAGAAAACCAGGTAATTAGGTTTACAAAAGTTCAACCCTAATTAGGAATATTAATTATTAATTAAAAATTAAAAGAAATCTTTTAATTTCAATTTCACTTAAATCAACTTTGCACAACTTAACTTTATGAATTAAAGCAAAGTCATAATTCAAAAAGCATGAGAATATTTTAATTAAATTAAATAAATTAATCATGCAACTTAAAGTAAAATTTAATAATTCAATTTGCACAATTAATTACAATTTTTGGATTTAATATTTATTAAATTAAGACTTAATAATTAAATTAATTAATTAAATATAGGCATTTAATTATTAAATAGCCATATATTTAATTTATTAATATTTTAACCTTATTAAAGGTGCAATTATTAACATTAATAATTACCATAAATATTCATTTAAACCAAGCCAAAAGCATCATAAATCCAACAGGAAACCATCTAAAGAGAAAAAAAATTGAAACATACACAACAAACACTCATAGATAGGCTCACGAATCCATGTCACCTTGATAGATTCAGATATGATAGTTAGTCAGATTCTTGTCCATTATAGGAAAAAGTAAGGGTTTAGGGTAGGGATTTAGGCCTAAATACTATCTCCCCTGTTTTACCATTGAGATATTGCGATATGGAACACTCAGTCCTGCCAATCTAGGGAAGACGTTGCCTGATACCTGCAAACCTGTCAACACAAAGATGGATATACATATATATAATATAAAAACAATGGTTGAGATCAGTTTATCATGTGGATCTCACCAAATAAAGTAACAATGGCTTTGTCCCATACCATATCAAACATGCCAAACATAAATGTACAACATACAAATGATCCATGTGCATACAATATAATGTCAGTATTGTCAGTAAATCTATAATCATAATGACATCATAGCATATAAATAACCATTATAAAATAATCATAAATCTACTAGAAACACAAGATATAACACAAATATCCAAGGGATCATGAAATATAATAAAAATTAATACATGAATATCCTCAAAACTAACTGAAATAACCAATACACACTTGAAAAAGGCCTAAAAGAGTTTGGCAATTCAAACTGAAAATAAAACTAACGGGTGAGTATTGTAACCACCCTAATCTGGTCTACTCTAACTAGAGACCCTATTTTCCTTAAATGTGATCATACTCCTAATTATGTAAATTCAACTATTTGATTATTGACATAATTCATCAAAATCAATTTAATCTCCTAAAATTAAAGTGATTTCATCACTAACTCACATTAATTACCTTGGCCTATTTAAATAAAATCGTTCCAATTAAATATTTGGCTAAAGCAATTAATTAAAAGGAATTAAATAAACTCTCTAAATAAAACTCATCACTTGCACATGGAAATTCAATCCATGAACCAATGAGAGTTCACTCACATGGATCACCAAAGATTCAATCCTCACCTCTCCTCACAAGTTGATCTCAACCACTCATTTCTCAAATTAAACCATAAAAGGATTAAATTTTGAGCTCAATAGGTCCCAAATTTTAGAATATTGAATGCACTCTTATGTTGCTCACAATTTTTGAATTTTAATTACATCCTTATAGTGTCATTTTGTTTCATTATTTCACATAGCTAATTAGATAATATTTCATTTGTGCTTCAATTGAATCTTTGCATCATTTCTAAGCATGAATTGCATGATAATTAGCTTCATTTCTCAATAAATCTTCCATTCTAGGATTGAATGTGTCACTGAATTAATACATAATCTGAGAGAAATTATAGCTTAAATCATACTCTTCTTAGATAGGAAATAATATGTTGATTTTAATGGTTTCCTTATTCTTTTCAATTTATTTTCATATTTCTAACCATTGATGCAATGACATATTGAAGTGTTGTGTTGCAGCTTGCAGGTACATAATTCACACACACATTTTTTGTGCCCACCGTGGGGTAGAGCCCCGTATTTCTCACTATTTTGAGCCAATTGATCAACTTTTGTTCTCTATTTTTGGGTGCAGACTCACATTTGGAAGAAAAGGATCGCATTTAGGAGCAAATGATCACATCCTGGAAAGAAAATCGCATCTCGGATATCCTGCCTTGCATCCTGTTAATCCTAGGTAATTTCTGGTAAAGGATCGCATCTTGTTAATCCCAGATCACATTTAGTGTAAAGGCCCACATTTAGGATCTTTCATCGCATTTAGTCATTCTTGTATCACATTTGGGAAATAATATTATATTCAATAAGGTTCAGAGTCACATTTGGTTAGTCTACTGGCATGTTTGATAAATTTGATAACTAATCAGCTGACTTTGCATGTTTTTGGATGGATCTTATTATTTAAGCAGCCTAATGAGTTATTGCAGGACACTGTTGAAGACTTATTTGGATAAGAAGATGGAATGAGATTACTAACAAGTGGTTTTGTAGGTTGCCTTATGCGTTTCAACCAAACTTATTTTTTAATAGGAACTTAACACACTTTTTATCCACTTTGTAACAAGTGATTAGAGAAGTATTCTCTTTTCCTTCATGGAAAATTAGAACCTCAAACATCAAGTTAAGATTTGAATAGGAATTGGAAGAATTAACTTTAAATTGCTCAAAAGTTTTTTGGTTAATTTATTTAAATAAGAACCTAAATTTTTGGATTTGAATTCTATTCTTAGTCTAACTAGAGGATTATGCTCTTTTTCCAAGTTGGAAAATTAGAAACTCGATATGGGGGACTAGGTTTTGAGTTTGAAAATTTGAGGGAAAGAACTTGAATGATGTGTTTGATATGAGAAAATGACATAGATAGAAGAGTATTCTCTTCTTCCTTGTGAAGAATAAAAAATATATACTCCTAAGCTGCCAATCCTCTTTATTGATTTTAACTTTAGAGGGCTTGCCGATTGAGGAAAAAATCTCCCAGCAACAATCCAAGTGAGGACAGGTGAATGCCAACCCTTTCATCTTACTATAATCAAAATGCTTCCTTGAGGACAAAGTCTTGGAAGACGTAATCAGTTTTTTCATTGGAATTTTGAATATCATTCCTTGGTCATGCTTGGATGTACATAAAGAAGAGCCACTTGAATCTTACTTATGAGACTGTAAGACTAGAAAATGGATTAGAATCATATCTAGGTAACCACAAACCCTAAAAAATATGCTACCCTAACTAATCTAACATTAAAACCATTTGAAACAAGAGTTGAAATATATGCAAGATAACATAAGAAAACTCCCTTCAAATGTAGTTCTAATGGTCTCATTTCTTCTCCATAGAGGTTGATATGTTGCTCTTTGACAAACACCAATTGCACAAAGAACCTTGAAAGCTTGAATTGATAATGAGAATTACTAGGAGGAGAGTGATTTTTAGGTTTTTATCAAAATATCATGGTTAACCTTGAATGAGAGGAATGCATCCCATTTTATAGAAAATGAGAGAGAATTTGGTGAGATTGCATAAAATCAATGCACCAACCAAGATTTTGGTTGGTAGGATGTTTGGAAGCATGAAATGGGGGAGAGATATTGAGGAGATATTGGAGGATATTGAAGATATTGAGGAAGCACCTTAATAGGGATGAGAATCCTCAATTAAGGGATATGATATTTAGGTGAGATTATGAATCTTTAATCAAATCCATAATTCAATATTCTAAAATATTCCTCCAAATCAAATTAGATTTATGAAATTGTAAAATCCCATAAATTTAAATTAGCTAATTAATTAATAGAAATTAATTAATTATTGGAGACCTAGAGAAATGGGAAATAAATAAATTTTGTTTATTTATTCAATTAGGACTTAGGATAAATTATGGGTTATTCATCCAAAGGGGGAAATTAGTGGGAAATAGGTTGAATTTGAAGGTGATGATGTCGAATTGAAAGGATTTTGATAATATTGATAAAGATTAGGGTTAATTCTGAGGGTTCTAGAATAGTTTTGGAAAATCACGAGGCATCGATGATCTTTGACAATGCACCCGGATAATGATGATTGGAAATGATTGAAAAGTGCCAATGAAATTTGAAGGTGTCATAAGATTTCAATGGGGAAACATCGATGATCTTTGACAATATTCCTGAAATGATAATCAAAAATAGTATTGACAATAATGAACAACACTATTGAATTGAAATTGATAGATTGATAGCGATAACATAGATGATCTTTGACAGTGTTATCAAATGGTTGATTGAAAGGATACAGAGAATTGATGATCTGGGAAAATGATCATGAAATGATGACAATATTGATTGAATTGGAATTAGGGTTTGATCAATTGGTTTGAAATTGGGTTGATTAGGCATCGATGATCTTGGACAATGCCCTAGAATGGTCAAAAATGAGTCCCGACAATTCTGCAAATGATTAGGAATAGAATAAGATATAGTTGAATTGATTTAGGAAGGTTTGGAATGGTTTAGGATCGAATAGGATCACTTTAGGAAGGTTTGTAATGGTTAAGGATCAAATAGGATCAGTTTAGGAAGGTTTGGAAATGATTTGGAAGATGATCGATTTAATAGAGAAAGTAGAATTGTTAGTAAATAATTGAACACTTTTGCAATATTCAATCATTGATGAAAGACACAATGTCGCTATACAATAAAGATCATATTGCAACATAGAGGAATAATTAGGTCATGAAACAACATTTTGATTTGTAATGCAAACAATTTTAAAACACATAGACCAGCAGACTCAAACCATTTTTAGGTGTCTACATTTTGCCCCTCTTTGATACAATGAGATTATGAGCATTGTGTCAAAGAATCTTGAAGAAAAATAACATTAAAACATGTCCCAGTGATAATGGAATACTTAGGTGCCCCCTTAAGAAATCATCTAAAAAATGCAAGTGATAGGTCAATTTGTCGACAATGCTAAGACAGATCCACAACAATGATCATGTCAAAAATTGGAGGTGAAACACAAAAGATATGAGGTTCAGAGCGCCAAAAGAATCACAACCAATACAAAATGCAAGGGGTTGCACATCCATCTAGGCAACCAAGAGGCTATAAAAGGGCTTGAAAGGGGTTTTGGAGCTCATTTTCACTCTCTCATTTGGAAGAATTGAGCTCTAGAGCAAGGAAGATGGATCAGGTGCTAGCGGAGCTTCATCATGAGGAATGAATTTGTACCTTCTGAGGACCCACTGACACAGGACCTGAGGTGAGTACATCAAAGCCTCTTAGTGGTTTCTTACTTTGCATGATTTCCTAGGCTATTTAGAGGGTCAAATAGGGGTCAAATAGGGCTGGTAGGGGCTGACACGTGCCACCTGCATAGGTCATGTGCCCACCTACGTAGCTCATGTGCCCACCTATGTAGGCAATGTAGGTGGGATGACCACCTATGCAGGCAGTGTAGGTGGGAGGCCTTTCTATGTAGGTGGTAAGAGAACCTGCGTAGTTGGTTAGAGAAGCCCCAAAATAGGGTTTGGGGGTTCCTAAACCACCCTAAACTGGTCAAAAACCTAGGAAAAGGTAGAAATTAGGTCAAACTAGGTCAAAATAGGTCCTAGGTCAGTCAACAAGAAACATAAAGTATAGAAAGTTGACCAAAGTTGCATGGTGATCACAAGAGGAGTTGCTAGTTTCATAGACACAAGAGAGCAGACTGGCATGTCTAGACATATGCCACAGGTTGAGCAGACATGAGAGGCAGATCCTTACCTTGCTAGGATTGTATTATATCATGTACATGCCCAAGATTGGGGAAAACTGGGGGTTGATCATAGCGTTAGCCGAGCGATGGAACTTGGAGACCAGTTCCTTCCACTTGTTGACAGGGGAGGCAACAATGACACTAGAGGATGTGTGATGCATCCTCAAGATTTTGATTCATGGCAAGATGGCCAAGTATGATCCTACTATAGGGAGGTCAACATTGCACCGGTTGTTTGAGAGTGATGATGATGATTTAGAAATCTGGGATTATGAGATACGATGGGAGACTATGGCTAGGCAACATGACAGTCTAATTGCAGTTATCTATGGAGTCATTACATGTCTCTTGGTACCAGATAGATGAGGGTATGGATTCCCTATTGGTTGGGGGAGTGTACTTGAGAAGATGATTATGCAGGGCACAGTGTTTGCATGGGGGCCATGCATGTTGGCTATGACATATTAACAACTCCATCAGTTGGCGTATCGCGAAGGATTATTGATCAGCAGTGGGATCACACTACTACAGGTGTGGGCCTATGAGCACATAGAAATATTCTAGCCTATAGCTCAGATAGTGGTTTTACCATATTTTCCATAGGTTTATTTCTACTGAGGGGCGCTTGCATAGGGCCCACTAGGATACACATTGCACTTTCAACACAAGATAGATGTGCTGAGAGATTTCACTTGGTGTCCCTATAGAGATTTCCCCAGATGGGATGATGACACAGATCACCTTCCTTACTATAGACAAGAGAGGTACCTCATCGAGAGGTTTGTGATGGGTCATACAGTGATTGAGTTGCAGCTCCTAGAGTGAGTCAGGTGACGGTTTGGAGAGGTACAGGGAGTGCTGAAAGGGACAACATTGTTTGCTAGATCGAGGGATGAGGCCAGGACATGGGGTGGAACACTCAGACCTTAGGTGGCCTATGTAGAGTTCACATAGTTACAACCCATACCATAGGGAGTAGATGCAGATGTGGCATACACAGGGACCATAGACGAGTATGATAGGTGGTTTTCTCTATAGAGGTTGATTCCTCTGATAGATCTTGATGTGGAAATACCGAGAGTGAGGGTGCCTAGAGATGAGAGCACCAAGGAGGAGGATGATGAGGAGGATGAGGAGGAGGATGTGGAGGAGGAGTCAAATGATGATGATGATGATGAGGATGAGGGTTCAGATGAGGATGATGATGATGATGATGATGATGACAGGGATCTTGGTGATATGCTGATGCAGATGGAAGAGGAAAGGGATGAGCCACGATAGGGGGATGACATAAAGGGTCCAGATGATTGGTGTGAGGGTCATATATAGTGCATTGAAGAGCTTATGAGCTAGATAGACAGATTGACACTGAAGAGAGATACAGATAGAGATGCATAGGATACAGATCTTTCATCTTGGATTGTGGAGTGATCAGTGCTCACAACATAGATGGACAGGTTGATAGTAGAGAGGGACACATTAATTTCTTCTCAAGATAAAGATAGGTTTAGGCCATAGAGGGCTGAGGAGGAGTCATGCCAGTTTATCAGTTTCATCAGAGATGTAGGTGTGTGTGATATTGCAGGGATGTTATCAGATGTCCGAGCAGAGTCACAGTATTGGAAGGACATGTATAGGTGAGATGTGCCATAGGATCAGTTGGCATCGAGTTACAAAGCGTCAGCCAGTAGGTCACACTCCCATAGGACACAGAGTAGCGAGGGAGTGCTGGGACCAAGGGGGCCACCTAGATTTGGGTAGATAGGGCATCACACAGGGGGAGCCTCATCTTCCTGACAAGATAGGGATCAGGAGGACCAAGAGAGCAGGGGTTGATAGGGAATCTCTCTAGCAGAGAGACAATTTTGATAGACAGCTAATATGTTATGAGCCTGTGGGCCTCAGTGTATACATACACCTTGATTTTTGTGCTCTGATACTTTTTTTTGAGATATTGATATATGATATGCAGCTATTTTATGATGCACAGGATGGATGTTTATGTATATGATTTGCTTTCTTGTTTATATGATGATGCTTATGTATTGCCTTTGTTATGCAATAATATTTGTTATGAATGCAATAATTGATTTTTTTTGTCTTTTTTCCATTTAAATTTGTATGAATGCAATGCAAATGTATGTTTGAAATTTTTCTCATGTAGAGATGAATGAATGCAAAAATGCACATGTTTTTATGGTTTTTCAAGTTTATGAATGCATGTATGTAGGATGCACCTATTTTTGATGTACCAGAGTACTAGATCAAGGTGACTACGAGGACTGACTAAAGAATTGTTAGTAGAAAGAAAAAATTAGATGAAGAAATGTTAGTAGAAAGATGTTGGCTTTCAAAGTGCAATTTGGTGTTAAGAGCTTATTTTGATATTGAAAAAGAGGACATGATGCATCATGGCACAAAAGCCAGAGTGCAAAAGTCATCCTTTTTGCATGAACAAACATGAGGCAGACAGAGGATGATCTTCTCTATCCTGAAAGCATGTAGTAGACATGCCCCATAATTTCATGAGATCATCAAACAGGAAGAAAAAAGATAAAGTGAAAATGAAATGGTCATGAACCATCCCTGATACTCTCATAAGTTCAGATAATATCATCAAGTAGCATAGGAACATGATCAAAAAAGAAAATAAAAAATACTCATGAAAATAATGTGAGCCAACAACCATTCTGATCTTTTGTTACTTGCATTAAATGTTCATTGATTGATAGCTTAGATTGCAGATTGATTAATTTGAGAATTGATTGATAGCTTGGATAGATTGATAGATAGAAAAGTTCAAAAGATTGAACAGTCCAAATAGATTAAATGCTGAGTCACAATGATTCTGATCACATATGATTTCATTAAGAATAGATTGATGATTCTACCATTGATGTCGGCAAACATGATGTTCGATTCGCAAAAGGAAGATAAGTATGTACAAATTCACTGTAGATTTTTGAAGAGATTTTGCAATTTTTAGTATTTTTGAAATATTTGAATTTTTTTTGGTCTTTTTTTAGCATCGTATTTGAATTTTTAGCAATTTTGTTAGGACATTATGTAATTTTTAGAAGTTTTTTCAGGACATTATTTGATTTTTTTTTTGGATTTTGCTTATTTGGATGTTTAGGATTTTTTCAGGTCATTAAGATATTTACAATGTGTTATCTCTAGAATTAGATAGTCAAGGAATCTCATGGGTAAACCACATTCAAGGTCTTTCCCCCTGTTTGAATTCAAATTCAAAGACGCTTAGTGCCAGGAATCTGCCCCCAGACAACAAAGAGGCTATATACAGAGGCCAAAAAGGATAGATAGACCAGGTATACCAAGGGGAAGACAAAGAAGTTCAACTAGTTATAGGCTATAAAGGGGCACTAGGGTCGATAGAAACTAAAAAATGTGATCAGGAAAGGACATCAGGATATCAGGTGGAACCATGATAGACAATGGAGCAACAACTTACTACGTGTGGCGCATGTTTGCCAGGTTTTCACCACAGTACTTGCCCAAAGTACCTGTTTGCCAGGTTTTCACTATTGGACAAGATTTTTCTCTTCATTTCTATTTTTGCATGCCAAGATGCCTATTTTCCAGGTTTTCATCAAGACAACCATTTTTTTTTTTGATTTTTTTGATATTTTCTCAGAAACTTTTTCAAAATTTTTGTACTTTTTTCAGGAACTTTTTACAATTTTTTTTTTTGTACTTTTTTTAGAAATTATGCATAATACTTACGGAGGTGCATGCTGTTCAATGCCTCTAGCAATGGTTCTCCCTTCGGTGTTGTAAGATGATACACTCTAGACCCATATGATGCTGTGACTATGTATGGCCATCCCAATTTGGTTCAAATTTTCCAGCCTTTTCTCTGTGTGGTTGGGTCTTGTAATTCATCTTTAGAACTAAGTCTCTGATCTCAAAATGGTGAGCTTAGACATTCTTGTTGTAACTTCATTTGAGATGGTTCTGGTAGGCTTACAAGTGTACCAAGGTAGTTTGTCACCGCTCATCAAACATCTTGAGCTCATGTAATATGGAAATTCTATAATGTTCATCATCAACAATGCCTTGTAAGGATACTCTCAATGAAGGAATTTCAACCTCGAGGGGTAAGATGGCCTCAGTGCTATAGACAAGAGAATATGGAGTAGCACCAGTGGGGGTGCAGATGTTGGTCCTGTAGGCCCACAGAGCTGGGTTGAGTTGTAAGTGCCAATCACGACCAACATCATTGACAGTCTTTTGCAGGATCTTAATGATGATTTTGTTAGATGCCTTTGCTTGGCCGTTGCCTTGTGGATAGTAGGTGCTAGAAAATCCATGACAGATTTTGAATTTCTCACAAAGATGGGTAACATACTTGTTCTAGAATGGGCTACCATGATCAGTAATAATGGCTAGAGGGACTCCATAATGACAAATGATATAATTTAGGATGAATCTAGAAACTTGTTTGCCGGTAATGTATGTCATGGGGATAGCTTACACCCATTTGGTAAAGTACTTAGTGGCCATGATGATGTACTTATGGCCATCAGAAGATAGGGGTGTGATCTTCCCTACAAGGTAAAATGCCCATTGTGAAAAGGGCTATGGAGAGACCACTGGCTGTAGATCCTGTGCCGGAGCATGAATAAAATTACCATGAATTTGGCACTTGTAACATTTCTTAGAAAATTTATGAGCATCTTGCTCCATGGTAGGCCAGTAATATCCTGCTTGAACCAACTTCTTGGTGAGACTCAAACCATTGAAATTTCCACCATAAATACCATCATGGACCTCATGTAAGGTAGTGTCAGCCTCTCATGAATCAAGACATCTGAGGAGGGTTTGGTCATAGGCTCTCCTATAAAGGGTATCACCAATGATGAAATAATGAGAGGCTTGATGGATAAGAGCTCAATACTTGTTCTGTGATAATACAGGGTAATATGTGGGCGTGTAGGTAATTGTAGACATCTTGATACCAGGGGGAATCAAGACCAATAATACCACACACAAGATCAGATTGGGGAATGTTGAATGCTAGAAGCAATAGATGCTCAACAAGAAATTCACATCTCTCTTCATTATTCAGCATGTCGATCATAGATGCAATAGTGGCCATAGCATCTACTTGTTTGTTATGTACCCGTGGAAGCTGGCAAAAACTGATTGTGACAAATTGCTCCTTGAAAAAGTTAGCCAACTATTTATAAGGTACTAGTTTTTCATCCTTAGTTTCATAGTTATCAATGACCTGGCAGATGACCAATTGAGAATCACCATACACCTTGAGGTGCTAGATTTTCCATTGAATAGGAATTTTAAGTCCAGTGACCAGTGCTTCATATTTGACAATATTGTTGGTACATGCAAATGCGATTCTTTAAGATTTTGGAATGACATTGCCTTGCGGGGTGACAAACATGATTCCTGCCCCCTATCCATGCCTAGTATGTGAGCCATCAAAGTAGAGTTTCCAATCATTAGATTCAATGAAGGAGAAAATGGACTCATCTGGGAATTTTGAAAGCAACAGGTGATCATCAGGAACTGGTGCCTCTATGAGATGATCCACTATCACCTGACCTTTTATTGCTTTTCTGTCCATATATTCTATGTCAGACTCACTTAGTAGAATGACCCATTTGGCTAGGTGACCTGTGAGAGCTTCTTTGCCTAAGAGATACTTCAATGGATTAGTCCATGACATGAGCATGGTTTTTTGGTGTAGCATGTAATGTCTTAACTTCTATGTGGCAAAAACCACAGCAAGACAGGCTTGTTCAACAAGTGAGTAGTTTAAATAATATCCAACCAAAGTTCTACTGATGTAATAAATAGATCTTTCTTTTCCTTGTTCATCGTGCTGTGCAAGAAGAGCACCCAATGCAATTTTTGTGGCAGAAATGTACAAGAGAAATGGCTTCCCTAGGATGGAAGGCATCAAGATTGTTGGATGCAATAGATAATCTTTCAGTTGTTGGAATGAGTGCTCACATTTGTCATTCCAATGGAAAGTCACACCCTTATGCAGTAGATTTTGAAATGACTGACATTTATCTACTAGTTGTGCAATAAATCAGTGGATAGACTGTATTTGCCTTGTAGACTTTGAAGCTTCCTTAGCGTGTTTGGTAGAGGCATCTCTAAAATGGCTTGCACCTTTGTAGGATCCACCTTGATACCTCATTGAGAGATGATATAGCCTAGGATTTTGCTAGAAACAACTCCAAAAACATACTTTTTGGGATTCAGGTGGAGCTTACACCCTTCCATTCTTTCAAATATTCTGGCTAGAATAATCAAATGATCTTTCTTGGTTGTAGATTTGCAGAGGAGGTCATCAACATAGTCTTCCATTAAGATGTGCATAAAGTCATGGAAGATTGTGGTCATTTCCCATTGATAAGTTTCTCTAGAATTCTTCAGGCTGAAGGGCATGACATTCCAGCAATAGGTTCCCCAAGGATAGGTGAAAGCTATCTTGTCTTGGTCCTCAGGAGCAATCCAAATTTGGTTGTAACCAGAGAAGACGTCCATTAGTGACAACATCTCATAGCCCGGAATCATGTCAACAATCATGTCGATGTTGGGCAGAGGAAAATCATCTTTAGGGCATGCCTTATTTAAATCATAGAAATCAATGCATATCTGTATGCCCCTAGTGTGCTTGCTAATAGGAACCAGATTGGAAATCTAGTCTGCATAATAAATAGGTCTGATAAATCCTACATCCAATAACTTCTTCAATTATGCTTTTACCAGTAGAGATATTTGGGGATGCATTTTTCTTAGCTTCTATTTTACTAGCTTCACACCTGACTTTAGAGGGAGGTGGTGAAGAACTAACTCAGGATCCAGGCTAGGCATGTCAGCATATGACTAGGAAAAATTGATCTGGTGCTCAAGGAAGAATCTGATAAACTCATCTTTCTCTTCTGGTGAGAGTGATGTTGCAAAATGTATGATCTTGGGGTTGTTAGGTATTCCCAAGTTAATCTCCTCGGTCATTTCAATGAGCAATGTTGACTTCTCCTTTGGAGGGGGTATGTCTAGTCTTCCATCCTTGGGTGCCTCAAAGAGGTTTTTACCCTTAAATACGTCATTTTTTTTACTTTTTCATGGTCAACTGGCCCTTTTTGATTTTCACTAGAGGACCTATTCTTTTTATTTTTTTATTTTATCATTTTCAATTTTGCGACTGGAAGATGGAGTTGACTCCCCTAGATATGCTGTAGCAACAAGGTCAATGGAGAATCCTCTTTTGTGGTTCCCAAATGGTATGCCCTCTTGGAGCTCAAAGAATTCTGCTATTGCTTCGTCATTCTCAAAGCAATCCAAGCTCGGTGGTCCTTGCTCATCCCAATCAATAAGCTCAGGGTAGACGAGGGGGATGCCATCATTAGTGGCAAAAATGTTTTTAGGGCCAGAGGTAATGGAAAAGATTTAAATGTCAGTGTCTTCAGAGTTAGAGACTTTGTGCACTGAAGGTTCAGGACTAGGATATTAGAAAATTCTAGACCAGGGGTCAGGATTGGTCGTGGGAGGAGGGGGAATTGTGTTAACATGTTTGTCTACCATACAAAGGTCTGTAGGGTCAGGGAAGAAATGATCAAGCTCATAAGGAATAGAAGTATAGGTGTTCCATTACCATTCATTTGAATTAGTAGTGTACTCAGAAGGGGGATCCTCAGATGCCTTTGTTTGAAACCTCTATGTTTTCACATGAGGCCATTTTGGCATTCAAAGAGCCAATACGTAATGGTTTGAATCCAATGCCTAGATGAAGGGGATGGCCTTTTGCAGCAATTGGTTCAATAGTTCCTTGTTTTTGTCCTCCAAGACCACTGTGGCCATCATATCCTTTTTTCTACATGAGTGTGAATGCGGGCCTCTATCTTTTAATGGGAATCTCAGTGGGCTTCTGTTCTTGTTTCTATTGATCTTGGAAAATCTAGTTGGATGCATTGTCATAAACATGTTCTTCATGCAAACCTCCCCATAGAGTGAATGTAGGTGAAGGCATAACCTTCATGGTATTTTTGGGTGGTTGTTCTTGCAATAAATTTAGTTTTCCATAAGACTTCGGGGAGAGAGGAAGCTTCCTAATATGAAAAGATTGTGCCATGGTATACTCTCCACACCCTTTATCTTCAATCTTCCAATTTCCTTTGATCATTTTTTCAAGGGTGGCTGCATCATATTTGGAGGATTTTGATGAGGTGGCTTCACTATTGGTAGACACTTATTGTGCGGGTCCTTCTCTCAGATTGGCACAAAATTGGAAAGGGTTAGGATCACCTGGAACGATGATTTGCACTCCCTCGTAAAAGAAATTCAGACATTGGTGGTATGTTGAGGGAAATTCCTTCATGGCATGGATCCATGGGCATCCTAAGATCATGTTATAGGGAAAGTCTAGATCCAGGAATTGTAGCAATGTGTTTTCAGTAACTGGACTAGTTTTGATGGGAAGGATGATGACTCCCTTAGAGGGACATTTAGCGTCATCACAGGACTTTATTGTGATTCTCATGGAAGGATCAATGCCACTCTCATTGTAACCAAGATCAAGAATGACCTTCTTAGTGTAGATGTTAAGTCCCACTCCACCGTCTATCATGACTCGTCAGACTTTGGCATTATGGATAAAAACTTCTAGATGGAGAGGGTCATTGTGGCCAAGCCGGTCATGTGGAACATCATCTTTGGAAAATGTGACATGCTGGGATGTAGAGAAGTGCCCCATCATGGCCTAAAACTAGTTGGTGTCAATGTTGGTTGGAACAGTGAACTCTTTCAAAGCTTTGTCAAGGACTTCCTTGTGCTGAGGGGATATGCGCAGAAAATCAAGGATTGATATTAAGGTAGGGGTTTTACCTAACTGGTCAACAAGATTGTAATCTAAAGATACCTTGGGTTTGGATGGTGCACCAGGCACAATAATCTTGGTATGATAGGTAGTGACTATGCATTGAGGGTTACTATCTTTATCCCAAAAGGTCAGAGTGGACACACATGAATCAGCCTCAGAGAAATAATTGATGGTATAGTCATGGCCGGTCCGGGTATAATTGACATTGTTCTTGGAATTTGAATTCGACGTAGAGGCATTTCCCTTGTCATGATCAACCAGGGGTTTTTTGAAATAGTATGGTCAGTGTTGGAAGATCCCACCGTGGGTTCAACTTCAATCACACCTTCCTCAATAAGGTCTTGGACCTTGTGTTTTAATTGGAAGCAGGAATTGGTTCTGTGTCCCTTTGTTAAATCATAATCATAGTATTTGTTGTCATCCCACCAAGGGGGTTTTACTATTGGAGGATCATAGATCTTGGGTAATTTAATGTAATTGTTTTGCAATAACTTTTGTAGGACCGAATGGAGCAGTTCTCCCAATGGCATGAACTATCTTTGTGGTCCATCTCTATTTCTTGGCGGTCGGTGCTGTCGATTTTGTTGCGCATTATTGTTTGTTTGTGCTTCAGGTTGTGTTGGAGCTAGCACTAGAGGCGGTGCTTGATTCATTGTCTGCATAATTGTAGCAGTGGGTCCCTTGAGACTCACTTTCTGCTATGTTGCATTAACTGTCCGTGCATCAACAACGTCGTCATTTGTGACATTTTTATTTTGAGACTAAAATTTTGGCTTGTCACTGGAAGTTCTCACGGTTTGATTGTCCTTGTTGATATTTAATACTCCTTTTTCAATAAGAGCATCTTCAATGCTGATTCCCTTTTTCATGAGATTTTGAATTGTACTTAGTCATTTAATCTTGAGCTTGTACATCATCTCCAGTACCAGATTTTGGATAAATAATAGAATTTGTTATTCTTCTGGGACATCAAAAGGACATTGACTCACCAAATTCCTCCATCATAATAGGAAGGTCATAAAGGATTCTCCAACCTTTTGTTTGGTCATGCATAGGTCGGTCAACATAACCTCACTTGATATGTTGAACGAAAAATGAGAGATGAATTTGTCGGCTAGTTCTTTCCAAGATCTGATATTGCCAGGTAGTTTAGAGTACCATTCCATTTCTTGACCCCCAAGGATTCAAGGGAAGAGTCTCATAAGGTACATTTCATCATGATTAACCTTGATGCAAGATGTATAAAATCCCCGAATGTGATTGATTGGATTGCCTTTCCCTTTGTATTTCTCAAACTTGGGTACATCAAAATTCCTGGAAAAAGGAGGCATGTAAATTCTTGGATCAAATAGATTAGGACACAGGTCTCATTTTGTGTAGAGTGTCTTGGTGTCCTTTAATTTCATATGATTTAGTTTCTTCTACAAGTGTTGGATTTGTTGGAGCATTTCTTAATTTTGCAAAGGCTTCAATGCCTTTTTACATTTATCAGAATGATGTGTCTGTCTAGAAGCCCTTGAACATCAATTGTATTCTGAGGCATGATATGAGTCTAACAATTTAGAAGATATGTCATGGACTAATGCAACATGTTTTCAAGCATGTTGCTTGTGATCTTACACATGTTGTTGATTTATTGGTGGAGGATTGTATTGCTGACCTTGTGTCATATAATATAGTTGGGAAACTTGTTGTTGATATTGGGGTGCATATTATTATTGAATTCACGCCCCATGCTATTGTTGTTGTGACACATTTTGTTGTTGTGCAACATGCGGTTGTTTCTATTGACCATATGGTTGCTGAACATGTTGTTGTTGTTGCTGTTGTTGTCTTTATTGTTGAGCATACTGAAGCTGTAAAGCATGTTGTTGTTGTAAAGCACGCTGCTGTTGCTATACATATTTCTATTGGAGATCATGTTGCTGCTGCTGTACATATTGTTGGGTATGTTTTTGTTGTTGTGGGTGCACTTTTTGCACCTTTTAACCTTGCACATGTTGTACAGCAGGATGAGATTCTTGACCCATCGGCATTGTCAGTTGTTGCATGTTATTAGCTTGTTGAAATCTAAGTGGTCCAAGTATGACATCAAGATTTGTAGTCTTACATTTTTTTGGTTGTACCTGAGACATCATGTTAACTTGGGATACAAATTGGGGTTGCATTGGTTGCACTACATCTATAGGTGGTGCTTGTTGAGCCACTTGGGCCTGTTGCACTTGTTGTGCTGGTTGTGTCACCTTAGGTGGAATTGGTGTAATATCTACAAGGATCTTTTTCTTTTGATCTTGTAATGGATTTGGTATAGTTACAGTAATCGAATTAGATACATCAAAAGTGGGTACCCATGGTTGTTCATTAAATGGTCCTTTGGACATTGTTGCATTTGAAGTGCTTCCTGGGAATGTTGTATGTGCTACCAAAGGAGGACCGCTTGGTTGTGTTTCTTTAAAAGGGGGTACATCTGGAATGCCCCAAGGAAATGTGAATGTCTCATTTGATCCTTTTGGTAAGTGATTCTTTAAATCAATCCTCCATTTTATTTTAGGACCTTTCTTAGGGATTTGTGTAGCATTTGCCATCTCAGGAGGAGGGAGTGCTTCTTCTTTGAATAAAGGATTATCCAATGGTATAAATTTTTCCCTTGGAGGAATATTGACAGTTAAATCATTTCACTGTTGTTTTTGTGTTAGCTCCATAGCTGACTCACCGAATGGTTATTCTCTCTTTTCTCTCTCTTGCACCACTAGGGCTTGGTTCTCTTCCAAAGTAGATGGTGGGGGAGTTTGATAGTCCAAAAATAGTTGAGGATTTGTCTTTTGAATCACTTTGATATACCGTCATAGACCTCGAGTCATAAGGTATGTTAATGTCTGTTGAATTTTCTTGTTCTTAACGTCCTCATCAATTTACTTTATAGGTAAATCCTTTAAGGAAGCAAATGTCCCATGTGAGTCACTACAATCTGAAGAGGGGCTTGAGGCATTTCCTTGATCTTGACTATCTGGTGGTGGTGGAGGAGGTTGATAAGATCCAAAATCCATGTTTGGCATAGGTTGCTGCCGCAAATGATTAGGATGGACTTGGTTGATTTGAGAAAATCATTGGCATTCCTCCTCAGGTGTAGGAGGAACACTACCTTGGCCAGGTGACATAGGTACAAAGATTCGGTCAAATTTTGGGGGAGGTCCCCACTGAATAGTGCCAAAGTTTGGGGAAGCATTGGAAGGATACCCCATGTTGCATAGGTCATTTCTTGAAGTAGGCTCAGGGAAGGTGAAATGTCTTGGGTCATTAAAGGTTTGATGCACTCCTTCCAATTGTTGCATGTTGATTAGGTTAGTTTGATCATGATTCTGGTTGTGATGTAAACATAGGTAAAGGAGGATCTTGTTGCCCCTTGGATGCTTGAGACCTTGTAAAAATTGGCATGATTTCTATATGTAAATGAAATAATTTTTTTGGAATTTTTGAAAATTTGGGAATGCAAGTTTGAAATGCAACTTTGGAAATGCAAGGAAGTTATGAAAATGCAAGCTAAGGTTTAAGCAACTGTGTTTTTGGTTTTTTGGACTCTAACAATTAATCTTTTGAAAGGAGAAAAATCTAGGAGCATAACCCTATGAGGTTGAATAAGGATATTGACTTGAAAAGATAGGATTTTGGAATAAAGGACAAGTTTGATAAAAAGGCTTAGGCCAAATCCATCATGACAAAGGTGGAATAGGACCAAGTTGATTAGGGGTTTTGAAATTTTCTAAAAAGGGGGATCAAGTAAAGATCCTATTTTCAACATCATAATGAGAGGTTCCATGATTTGGATACTTTCTAGGATTGTTTGCAATGTTTTTAAGGAGGATCTAGGAATGGGATAAGTATGCAAGAGGGCTATGATTAGGACTTATGCAAAAGCACCATAATGAGGATTAAAATGAGGTCTATAATGCAAGGAATTTTTTGAAATGCACAATGCAAGGAGATTAGGTCATGAATATGCAATATGAAGGCTATCAAGCATGCTAATAGGTTCCAAGTGAAAAGTTCAAGGTTCCATATGTTTACTCAAAAGACAAGGTTTGTTGTGACCATTTGATTGTGCTTGAAGATTGATTTGGAAAAAGTGTTCTTTAAGGAGAGTGTTTTTTAAAATGTTATCATTTTTTATTAAGGTTTGAACACCTACATAAGACACATCATTTAGAATGGCTGTTTTAAAATGAACAAACACACGACTTCCTAAGGATAGAAAGGACAATATCTGTTGAATACCCACTTGAACTGAAGTTCATCTATGATTACTAATAGTGGACAACCTAGAATCTTGGAGGCACGGGCTCCTCCTTACATGTGCACTCACTTCTCAGGCACTCCAAGCTTCAACTCCCAAGGGACATCACTTCCCAAGGGATTGTTGTCTCGACTAATAACTACGAAAGTGTGGGGCATCATAGTTGGTCTCTGACCTTCTGCACCAATAGATAGAAGGTTTTTGGCTACTATGACATGGTGTTTAATAAGGGCATCTGTTTGGGTGATTATACGTGCTGCATATTAGCTTTGTTATGGAGGCCTCCCAACCTATGAAAGTTATGTTCCGTAGGTTTTAATGCACCACAAGGGTAGTGAGGGAGATCTTATTCCTAGTATAATGCATTCAACACCCATCTATTGAGAGATTAATCATAAAGGCATATTTGTATCCCGTTTGGATGGGCTTGGCTTTAGCCTTTCACCTATTGGGCATCCACTCTTACTGGCTCTACTAAAGCACTTGGGAGGTATCCACTCTATAAGAATGACATGAGTTTCTCTTACACCCAAGATCCATGAAGGTGAGGGGAGAGGATACACTCATATGATTCTTAGGGTCTTACAATCTAGAAAACACATTAGACACATGAAAGCAAAAGGTTCATTTCAAGCACCAAAGTGAAGTGTTTTCTAACTACAAAAAGCAAACACAAGAGTTTGGGAAAACACAATGTCTTCTGCAAAATGTCCTAGATTTGAAACCATTAGTAGTTTTAGGATTTATTCTTCATCTGACATTTTCCATAATGCTACAAAAATTCATCAGTAACACCAAAATCAAGTAATCTAAGTGCAGAAACAAGTATAGGAATGCAGAAACCCAAAAATAGCATTGAAAAGCATCATTCTTACCACCTGCATAGGAAAATTGACCACCTGTGTGGCATCAGGGAAACAACCTACACAGGAATAGGCTCCCATATGTGTAGCTTCTAACCACCTACATAGGAACAGTGACCACCTGTGCAACAACTCATTAGAAGCCTAAAAATGACCCAAAACTTGCAAAAATGAGCCTTTTTCAACATATGAGCATGCAATAACATCAAAAACATAGCTAGGGTTCATTAACCATGATATTTAATTTTATTTTCAAATATTTTAAATGAAATTGAAGCCCTAACTAGCTCACATGTGCATAGAAATAGTTTGGGAACACCTTGAAAACTAAAACTGCACTTGATCCTAAACTAGGTTAGAGTTCATTTTAAGTCCCAAAATCAGGTTTGCATGTTCAATTTAAGCCCATTAACAACTTGAACAACTTGACCTTGCATGAAACACTTCATTTCCACCCCTATTTAGGCTAGATTGTAAGTTGCTTAAAGTTTGAACAAGTTTGATAGCATGCAACCCTAGACTAGATGAGATTCATTTTAGGAACCCAAATATAAATGTTCATGTTCATTTTAAGCTTTGAAAATGAAAGTGTGAAGTTCATTTTCCACATTAGGGTTCATTAACCAAACTTAGGGTTCATTGGAATAGATTAGGGTTCATTTCAACTTGAAAATAGAGAAAAGTAGAGGAGGAAGCCCTAAATGTAGAATGGCTTCCTAAACCCTTAAGAAATGATCCTAAACCCTAAAGGAGCATCCCGTGTGACCAAATGCATAGCTAAGAAGCCACCTGTGTAGCTCTGGGCTCCAAGTGCGTAGGTCTAGGGACCACTTGTACAGAAACAGTGACCACCTGTGTAGGTATAGTGACCACCTATGGAACTCTCTTCTAGCACCTAAAAAAGACACAAAAACACCAAAAATTTCATTAGTTATACATGTTTCACGCCGGGTTCACCTAATGTAAGACTAGAAAAGGGGTTATAAGCATATCTAGGTAACCGCAAACCCTAAACAATATGCTACCCTAACTAATCTAACATTATAACCATTTAAAAAAAGAGTTGAAATAGATGCAAGATAACACAAGAAAACTCCCTTCAAATGTAGTTCTAATGGTCTCCTTTCTTCTCCATAGAGGTTGATATGTTGCTCTTTAACAAACACCAATTGCACAAAGAACCTTGAAAGCTTGAATTGATAATGAGAATTACTAGGAGGTGAGTGATTTTGAGGTTTTTCTCAAAATCTCGTGGTTAACCTTGAATGAGAGGAATGCATCCCATTTTATAGAAAATGAAAGACAATTTGGTGAGATTGCACAAAATCAATGCACCAACCAAGATTTTGGTTGGTAGGATGTTTGGAAGCATTAAATGGGGAGAGATATTGAGGAGATATTGGAGGATATTGAAGATATTGAGGAAGCACCTTAATAGGGATGAGAATCCTCAATTAAGGGATATGATATTTAGGTGAGATTATGAATCTTTAATCAAATCCAT
>MU227991.1:1391769-1405582 GCA_018584345.1 Thuja plicata | reverse complement strand
TAAATGACCAATTTGGTCATCGGGTAAAATGACCAAATAAATGACTAAATAATTAGTCACCCTTATAATAAAAATGACTAAATGAATGATTAATACTCCTTTACACATTAACATTTGATAATATCATTTACTATATTCTTAGAAGTTGCATTTCACCAATAATGTGTGTTCACCAATAGACTTATTGTGCGAACATTATTTCGGCCACTATTTGCCACTAGTTTGTCCCATTTTTTGTCTATAAGATAAAAGTCAAATTCTTTCCTAATTTTTACATACAAATGAAACCCTCAAACTTTATTAGATAACACAAGAGGCCCCATGTGATTTCTAAGGAATTTGACACTAGAAGATTCATACATAAAACATGAAAACATATATATTTAGACTATCAAATAAACCCATGTTTACAAACATCTTTTAAGAAATGAAATATGAAACAATAAGTGCACAATCAATAAATATACTATACCAATGTGAAATGTATATGAAATAAATTAAACCTTCACTATATACACACAAATACAAGGACTCTACAAGAAAACATACATGAGTAAACATCATCCAACAAATCAAAGCTAGGGCTTTATTAAAGTACATGTATTATGATTATATCATTCATTGCATTCATCATTACATCTAGGTGAAGCATTGGGAATTCTCGGGAGTTACAATATTTTATGCAGAGTTGTGGTTCTTAGTGTTTCATGAGTAGTGATTCGGCTTTTTGGGAAGTTATATTTTTTTATGAGTTGTGGTTCACAGTGTTTCATAGGTAGTGGTTCACAAGAACCCACATCTCATGAGAATGAATAATTACACTTTATGCACGTTGCATTTAGGTGATGCTCACTGAGGTGAAGCATTGGGCTTCTTGGGAGGTCACCTGTCGCAATACTTCTCTAATTCAAGTGTGCTTAACTAATTGTGTTGTCAAGTTATTTGTACGTCTCATAACACCATTTAATTTATAAACTTCGTGCCAAGTTACTTTATTGATTAATTTATTACATTATATTATTATCCCTATATCACCTCGTATCTAATTAATTAATCAATATTTCATTTATGTATGTGTAACCACCTGAATTTGGTCTGTTGCAACTATGGACCCTATTTACCCTAAGTGTGATCATACCCTCGATTATGTCCAAATGACCCTGTTACTGCTTGGCATAATTCTTTAAATCAATTTAATGTCCTAGGTGATTTTTATCATTGATTTATATTAACTATTATAGCCATGTAATTCAAATCAATTTCAACCAATCCAATCAAACCAAAATCAAATATGGCTATAGTATTTAATTTTAAAGGAATTAAATAAATCCCAAAATCAAATATCGACTTGCAAATAACCCATTCCCTTAGCCTATTTAATTAAAATGGCTATAGTCCCCTAATTATTAAAAAACAATTTCATTATTTAAATAATTAATTCCTATATTTCTAAATGAATTAAATAAGTTTATTTCATTTATTAATATTCCCCCAAACCCCAACCCAACCTATCTCAACCACTTCTACCCTGGGTTCTAACCCTTCTCAACCCATTCACCCATGCTAATCTAATCCTAAACCTAAATTCTTCTCTAACCCACCTCCTAATATTGTCACATTCAATTAAGGAATACTTAGCAACTCAACCCACTTGAGAAAGTCCACTTTCTCAAGCTGGACTTTCTTAAAGTCCATTTTCTCAAGCCTTTCTCCCATGCTTCATTAAGACCTTCATTAATATGAAGACCTTAAGCCTATGTATCTCCCATGCCTTATTAATGCCTTGGGCATTAATGGCTCTTACATATTCATTTATGGGTCTCCTAATTCATAAATGAACCTTGTCCCCGCTCTCTCTCTCTCCCATTCTTCTATAAATAGAAGCCTATTTTGAGAGCAAATAAGCCTTCACATTAGATCAAAAATACATTGCTATGCTGTTAGATTCACTCTAGACTCACATTTCATCTATTATCTCATGCTAGTTTATTGTTTCTATTTCATATTTTAGAGCTAAAATACATGCTTTTTCATCTTCTTAGCTTAAATTTGATTCAAATCCTTTATGCTAGAATAGTATTGGTCACTGGTTTGTAGCATATTTTGAGGGCTAAATATGCAACTAACCACACTCTCTAGTTAGAAGGCAATAGATCGATATTAGTGGTTTTTAACATTTTATCTAACCATTTGAACTAATGCAATGACCTATTGAGTGTTTGTGTTATTTTCAACAGGTGCCCAAATACACACACACATTTATGGCACCCACCATGGGGCTCAATTTTGATTTTAGCCTCATCTTCTAACACTTTTTGGCAATTTGCAGACTCAGGAGTCAGACACAGAATCAAAAATAAAATTGCAGGCTCGCATCCTGGATACGCCATCACACCTCGTAATTTCTGGATCACATCTGAGATTTCCTGGATCGTATCTGGTTTTCAATCGCATTTGGTTAGCAAGGGCTCATATCCGGAGAATAGGATCACATCCCGGATACTATATCGCATCTAGTAAAAATTTAAGATCACATCTAGTTTTGAAGCTTGCCCATTTGATTTATCTAATCCTAACAAGTTTAACACATTATGCTTTCTATGTTTTGTAGCCTAGCAAGTGTTTTCAGGTACCTTTTGACAGGTTTCATGGAGTTGGATTAGCAAGAATACTAACATGGTTTTTGTAGGTTACCAAACCCCTTCCATCTTGACTTCTATTTCCCTATTTTCACAAACTAAAACCATTTTTTTCCCACTTGATAAACAACTAGATATTATGCTCTTTTCCTCTTGAGGAAAATCATAAAATCGAATGTTGTCTTATCATTTGTGATAAAATTGGGAGTAACTAAACTACAAAAAAAACTGTTTAATTCATTTTGGAAAAGTAATTGAACAAACACAAATCACTAAATATGTGAGCTTAATGAACAAACACATCATATAATTCTTTTGGCAATTAGTAATTGAACAAAAACAAACTCACTAAATCTTTGTAGTTAATTGAACAAGGCAAATTTCCCTTTCAAACATCTTATTTTCGTTAAAATAGGAACACTTAAATCAAGCTCAACATAGCTTGAGGGAAAGAACATTGTTTTGAGTGTTTAAGGAGAAAATGACATGGAATAGGAGAGTATGCTCTTCTTCTTTTGAAGAATCAGAAATCTAGAACTCCTAAGCTCACCAATCTTGGTTACCATTCTTTTAACAGTAGAGGGCCTGCCGGTTGAGGAAAAAATCTCCCAGGAATGACCTAAGTGAGGACAGGTCTTATGCTGACCCTTCCAACTCACTATAAATAGTTTCTTCCTTGTAGGCCAAAGCCTCAGAAGATAGAACTAGTTTTGTTCTTGGAATTTTGACATCATTCCTTGAATATATTGGGGTATATATAGAGCGGAGCCACTTCAATCTTGCTTGCGAGAATATATATATTCCGGTACTCATAGGGCTATATGCCTCAATTTTGCCTTGTGCAATTCTATGGGGGACAATTTTGAATGGATTGCCCAATAATCTACAACACGTTCAATTGTAAGAATTCCTGATTCATCCCCAAAAGGGTGATAATCTTTGTGCAAGGCAAAAAGTAATTGCCCCAATACACTCATCATATTGTGCCCTCACTTGCGTTTGGAGTCAGCTAATACAACATCATGACTGGAGCCATTGCGTGCTTGGTGATGGCTGTATTCTGATTAGCATTTGAGTGTGTGCCTAAGTCAACAAGAAAATAATTTTCATCCTCCACCTAGAGAATAGGAAAAAGATATATGTTTAATCCATCCCTTTTAACAATGCAAAATTGTTTGACGTGTCAGAAAGATAATTAAAAAGATAAAGCTCCTCAAAAACAAATAATAAATTTCATACCCTGGAGTACAAGTGTCTTTCACACCCAACAAATACCTCTTGATACAATTTGAAGACAAACAAGTTCATGTTCCTCAAAACGCAAATTTTTCAAAATTGACTAAAACTGGCAAGTCCATCATAAAATCACATCCAGGATTTCTTGAGTCATATCCTGTATTTAGGATCATATCTGGTGCATAAAATTGCATTTGGTCAAGCAAAAAGTTGCATCCAGTTTTCTAGGATCACATCCGGGTTTTAGGATTGTATTTGGTGTCATTAGAGGCTCGTATCTGGGAGCTCGCATCCTGGGCAGTGGGCATTTCTAGCAGTCTTTTCTAGGAAGTATCAGTTATTTTAGGTACCCTTTTTTCTTTTTATCTGGTCCCTATTGTCTCTTCTGGTCTCCCTACTATTATTTTCAAACACTTTCAAAATGTCTACCTTGCATGCTCAGTCGGTCTTTCACGATCTGTCTAATACATGTGGTCTACCCATTCTCTATCAACAACTTGGTTCCCAGCTCGATATAAGGGCATTCTAACCCTCTGACACTGGAATCATTTACATCCACCAAACAAACAAATAGTGAATTCTATCTAGACACACCCACTTGAACGATCTAGAATCCTTGCTAGTACTATTGGGCAACATTGACAAAGTTGAGAAACAAACTTCATGGTTAACACAAGCCACAACAAGTACACAACTAAAGGATCAAAAGTACCTCCTAAAACATCACACTTTCAAGGAGAAACTTCTCACAATTCCCTATTTGATCTTGATTCACCTCAAATGGGTAGCAACACTAACGATTGGAGTAAAGACTTTGAGGGCTATGATGATGGCAAAAAGCACAATCCATAGGCAAAGAAGAAGAAGAAAGACCCAGGTTTGAACGTAATCCATTTGGGTCAGAAAGTGATGAAGAAATCTCTGAAGATGACTATGAAAAGATAAAACAAAGCAAAAGAGTTCACAAGCTGTTAGAACAGATAATCAGAGATGACAAACAAAAATACATCCTCCATTTAGCATCCACGGGTGTCAAATTACCTCAGGATTACGATGTGAATGATCTCAAAGAAAAGGAGGTACCAAACCCCATATCCATCCTTACTAAATAGCTCAATAAAATACAAACAAAGCTCACAAACCTCAAGCAAGAAAATGACAAACCAAAAACAAAATACTCTTTGGATGCCATTTGTCCATTTCCTTTCGATAAGAGTATCACAATGGTTCCATTTTCTCCTAATGTGGAAAGACCAAAATATGACAAATATATAGGGGAAACTGATCGACATGACCATGTGAGAGAATTTTGTGCTTTTAGCATTGAGTATATGCATGAACCCAATTACCTCATGCGACTATTTCCAAGAAGTCTAGGAGGAAACGCCATGGAGTGGTTTTCAAATTTGAACCTTAAAGTCAAAATATTTGAGGAATTGATGCAATGGCTCATTCAACATTACTCCTACAACATCCAGCATGACGTCACCATGATGGATCTATGTAACACCAAGCAAAAAATGGGGGAATCCTTTACACACTTCCTACAAAGATGGAGGAAGATCTTTGCATGATATTCAAGAGTCATCCCTGAAACATAAAAGATGGAAATCTTTGTTAATAATCTCATACCTAAATTGAGCTATGCTCTACAAATGCAAAATTCTCCTAGCTTCGATAGGATGATTAAAAATGCTCTCCGTATCAAAGAGGTTATGGTCAAAAAGGGGGAGATCACCCTACAAAATGAAAACAAAGGCAGTAGCTCCAACTCCAAGCCTAAATGGTGGAAACAGAATAAAAATGTTGTCAATGATGGAGTGGTTGATGCTTCCAACATTAATTCTAAAACTGAAGCATTCAATCTTACCAATGGTATGCAAGCAAGTAAGGAGGCTAAAATAACACCTTCCATTCCCAAAACCAACAATGATAATGACAAGGGATGAACATGGAATTCAAAACCCCAAAGAACATTCACACCTTTGGGAGAACCGCTTGAGACTGTCTTAAAAACATTGGTGGACAACAAGGTCCTTACGATTCCTGATTCTAAACCTTGGGAACCAATGGTCAAACCCAGATGGTGGGATGACAACTCTTACTGTGTTTTCCGCAAAAACAAAGGACACAAGACGAATAATTATCTCAAGCTCAAACATGTTATCCAAGAACTCATTTAAGGGGGTAAAATTAAAGTAGATGGACACACTACAAATGAAGGTCACACAACATTTAATAAACCATTCCCTAATTACAATCAAGGAGAAACAACCAAAGGGAAAGGTAATGAGGTAAACTACACCTATTCCAAGAATGACAATGTGATCAATATGCTCAACATTAAAAATGAGTCTATCAACATGGTCACCATCAAAGGATCCTCATCCTCCACAAACACTGTAACCTAGAGCCAAGCACATGTCATGATCAAGGGACCTTCGAAATAGACATCTACACCCAAGGTCCCTATTATCACTATACCTAAACCAGGAGCAAAACATGTGGTCACTATTCCTGGAGCAAAATATGACTTGGTGGATCAATTGCAAAGAACTACTGCCAAAATTTCTATCTTCAAATTACTCAAAATATCCACTGTGCATAGAGAAATCCTAGAACAAGCTCTACACACAGCCAATGTTCCAAAGGATATAGATGTAAAGTAATTCCAAGCGATGGTCAATAACATCTCAGTGCCACATTACCTCTCCTTTTCTGAGGAGGATGACAAATCATTGACCCATCCACACAATCAACCCCTCCATATCAAAGGTCTTATTCATAAATCCCATGTTAGATGTGTGTTGATAGATGGAGGCACCGGATTAAATATCTATACACTAGATCTTGTTAGGAGGCTAGGCCTCTCAGAGAAAACAATTGACTCTAGAAATAAAATAACCATCAAAGCATATGATGAGGAAGAAAGATCCTCCCAAGATATTATTTGTCTACCCATTAGAGTTGGACCAATTGAAAGAGATGTTATATGTCAAGTTCTGGATCTACCACTAGCCTACAACATTCTACTAGGGAGGCCATGGATCCACAAGATGCAAGCTGTACCATCCACTTATCATCAATGCATCAAGTTCCCATATAATGGAATAGAGGTGACAATTCCTGCGGATGCCAACTATGCTTGCAACAATATTAAAGCAGGTAGCATGATCCCACACAACAAGGAAGCTATGGATACAGTTACTCCTGAAACTACCAAAGACATGGTCATGAAGGGCTTTAGAAAAACATTGAAACTTCAAGAAACAGGTATGGGAGAATAAAAGTTGGACATGACTCCCTCCCTGACAGAGCTTCCAGTATCACCCAGATCCTATGGAAAACCATCATCAACATTCACACCTCTCACAGTATAGGAACTAGAAGTACACAAGGCTACTGGTATGGTAAAAGCATCCACATCTTCTTAAGATAACACAGAAGAGAAGGCAGTCTTAAATTGGCTTTACAAAGGAGAACCAGTGGACTCTGAGGTCAAAAGTGTAAAGATATCCCCAGAACAGTATGGAAAGGGATATGATTTCCTCAAACAAATGGGATACAAAGGAAAAGGACCTCTAAATGACACAGGATGGGGGATCATCGAACCTATACCCATGGAGTTCTGCCTCAATAGAGATAAAAGAGGATTAGGCTTCAATACTCAAAATAAACCTACTTCCAAGAAGAGTCCACCTTTTGAAGCAGAGAGTGATAAAATAGATGAAATAGTCTCAGACCCATGGCTTTATGAGAGATTGCTACATATTGGTATAGAGAATCCAGAATATCAAGGAGAACACTATGTACCTAGTTTTGAGGTACCACAAGATCTTCATACTCCTTTGCTAGAACAACCGCCCATTCAAGAGGTAGGAGACACTGTAGCTACAATCACTCAGGAGGAACCCCAACCACAGAATTTACATCCTAACTGGGGGAAATTGGTCACTATTACACATGTCCTAGATCTACCTCACTTTGATTTACAAGTAGCCAACCGAGTCCACCAAATAAACATTGCTGAATATTTGAATATGTCTGATGATGATGTCATAGACTCTCATGACTATGAGTATGATCGGTTATCTAATGCTTCTGAGGAAATTGGGATAGACACAATTCACATGTTTGCAGCTCCCACAGCTCCTAGTAGGTGGCCTGACATCCCTTTCAATGACACTGATCCTCCTGAAGTAGAAGAAGTGTTCCTTCCTCCAATCATAGATGAAGACACTGGTGAATACATAACTCTACGAGAATTTCATAGGCTACAAGCAAGAAGCCTCCTTTTACAAAGAGATGATGATGAGTTATCTACTGATGAGTCACTAGAGTTTGATCCATATATGACTGACAATGACCCTTTTAACAATGATCTTGCTCTTATTGATCTAAACATCAAAGATATTAACTTAACAGACCGTGTCATGTCGGTTAACAATTTTGATGCTAACACGATGCTGTCCTTCTCAGAATCTAACTCCCTAAAATTGGTACTTCCAGACCTCATTGATTGGACTGAAACAGATCCTACATGCTCACATTTTCCAATGACCACTCCCTGGATTGTTACCTTAATTCTTGTGAACCTCACCCTTCTTCCACCAATGTAAGGAGCGAGAACATGTCGTAGGAGGATATCAAGTTTATTAGTCACAAATTGAAAAATAAAAAGAAAAAGTGGACTAATGGTGAAAACCACTCTGTGGCAGTATCAGATCCCGAAATAGTAAAGAAAAAATATGTATCCAATGGTGAAAACCTCTCAGAGGTGCCAAAGGATGAGACTCTTGATATCCTCCCTAAACACTTTCAGGAAAGATCTTCGGTATTAATTGAACCAACACAGCCAGTGAACTTGGGCACTATTGAAATTCCTCAGATAGTTCATCTCTCACAATCCCTATTAGAAGAAGAAAAGGTACAATTCACCAAATTCCTAATGGAGAAAAAGATAAACTTTTCCTGGTCCTACACAGATATGCCAGGACTAGATCCCATTCTCATTATGCATCACTTATCTATAGCTCCTGGGATCAAGCCCATAAAATAGAAACTGAGAAAAATGCATCCTCATGTTGCATTACTAGTGAAAGACGAATTAGAAAAGTTGTTAAAAGCTGGATTCATTCGGGTCATTGCCTATGCAGCTTGGATCTCCAATGTGGTCCCTGTTTCTAAAACTGATAAATCTATTAGGATTTGCATAGACTTCAGGGACCTCAACAAAGCATGTCTGAAGGATGACTTCCCTCTACCAAATATTGACATGATTATAGACCTTACAGTTGGCTACCAGATGTATTCCTTAATGGATGGATTCTCAGGTTATAATCAAATCAAGATAGCCCATAAGGATCAAGAGAAAACTACATTCACATGTGCATGGGGCACATTTTGCTGGAATGTCATGCCATTTGGGCTAAAGAGTGCTGGAGCAACATATCAAAGAGCTATGACAACCATATTCCATGACATGATGCACAAAAACATGGAAGACTATGTCGATGACACACTGGCTAAATCAAAAGAAAGGGGTACTCATATTGCAGATTTAGGAAAAATATTGGATCGAATGGAACAATTCCAACTCAAACTCAATCCAAAGAAATGTGCCTTTGGGGTTCAATCAGGGAAACTCCTAGGGTTCATAGTATCAGCTAAGGGAATCGAGGCAGATCTGGCAAAAGTAAAAACTATTCTAGGAATGACTCCTCCACGCAATATCAGTCAAATGAGGACACTCCAAGGGAGACTCCAGTCTATCAGGAGGTTCATGTCCCAACTTGCAGATAAGGCACAACCTTTACTAAGCTACTACATAAAGGGGTTACATTCAACTGGGATGAACACTGTGAAACCAACTTTAGAGAATTAAAGGCGTACCTAGTTGCTCCACCAATTCTTATGGCACCTATTCATGAAAAACCATTGCTCCTATACATTTTAGCTACAGCTACATCACTAGGAGTATTATTGGCACAAGAAGATGAAAAAAAGAAAGAGCAAGCTATCTACTACATTAGCAGAACTCTAGTCGCTTATGAGCTCAATTATAGCCTTATTGAGAAAGCATGCTTAGCAGTTATCTTTGCATCATAGAAATTAAGCCACTACATGCTCTCACACATAGTCAAGCTCATAGCTAAGATCGATCCTCTGAAATATCTTTTAAGTAGAACAACACTAACAAGCTATTTGGAAAAATGGGTCCTCATTCTAAGTGAATTTGACATTGAGTATGTTGAATGAAGGGCTATCAAAGGATAGGTACTTGCAGATCAACTGGCCGATTCACCACTTTAGGATGCTACACCATTGCTAATTGAGTTTCCTGATGAAACAATCATGCATCTCACCAAACATTCATGGAAGATGTACTTTGATGGGTCATTTACTCAACAAGGATCTGGAGCCAGGGTTCTTTTCATTACTCCAAAAGGATATAAGATTCCCAAATCGTACAAATTAATGTTTCCATGCACCAAAAAAATCTCAGAATATGAAGAATTGGTCAACGGCCTCAAGCTCGCCATAGAGTGGAAGATCATTGAGCTACACATATACGGTGACTCCCAACTAGTTATCAATCAAATCAATGGGGAATACCAAACAAGAGATGAAAAATTGATGCCCTACAAACAACTAGTTGATGATTTGAAGAAATACTTGTTGGTTAACAGTTTGTTCTCCCGTTAGATTTATAATCTTTGACTCTTCTTAACACCCAAGGTGAGAGAACAAAAGGATGTCACCAACAAATGGGTCAGTGTATGTTATCTATCACTGCCCTCTGAATTAACAGGTACAGTTCCCTGATTGTGTTTGATATGCAATGAATGTGTCTTTTTATCAATCATCAGGTTTATTCCTTATAAGTTTTAACCAAATTGCTTGTAGACACAAACAATTTAGGCAAGGATAATGTTTAATCTATATTCAAATCTAATCTACCTATTCTAGAAATGCATATTCTACTGAGGAGAAAAGAAGTAGAATCATACATGGAAAGCAAATAGAATTGCTTACGCTACAACTTCTAACATGAAATAGAATCCAAGCAGGAATTACAGTTCCACATATAATTGTACTTTCTATTCTGATGCACCTAAATTATTGAATGAATAGGAGAAGAATCATACATGACAAGCAAATAGAACTACTTTCACTGCAATCAAAGACATGAAATAGAATCCAACATGCAACTGCGGCTTCACATATGACTGTTCTATCTATTCAAAATGCAAATGATTCACTAAAATGGCGCAACAAACATGAGACAAAGCCTTTGTAAATAGAATCACTTCTGCTTCATTAACAAGTTTTCCGACCCTCTATACTAAATTATTTATAGAATTTATAAACTCTACAATACATCAGGCTTCTAAGAGCCAATGACCTTCCCTCTTCTTCGAATACAAAGAGACAGAATGCAAAGAAAAAGACTTTTAGAATCTGAGAACTCGAACAGTCACTATAGAATCTGAAACTCTTCATCTCCAACCAGCATTATTGAGCTGAATCCATTGGGCCACGAAGTTGAAACATCATTTACTTTTTGAATGATTTCAAAATGCCCCATGTGATCAAAATCTTAAAAGAATTTGAAACCATGGATATATCGGCTAGCGAAAAATACCAAATCTGCTTCTCCATTTCAGAAAATTGGAAAAGAGCTTCTCCATTGCGGAAAATTGGAAAAGAGCTTCTCCATTGCGGAAAATGGGAAAAGAGCTTCTCCTCACGGAAAATGAAACTGAAGCTTCTCCTGGCGGAAATTTGCAACTTGGCTTCTCTTCGCGAAAAATGAGACTGAAGCTCCTCCTTGGCGGAAATTGGAAAATGAGTGGCTCCGGTGGAAAATTGGAAAAGAGCTTCTCCATTGCGGAAAATTGGAAAAGAGCTTCTTTCCGCACGTCATTTTTAAGTGCGCGCGCTACTTAAATTAAAGCACATGCTTTATTTGATCTCTTAAAACAATAACATAATACTCCTTTTTAATAAATCGGGCCCACCTTATTATAACTAAGCTTGCAGAAAATCACCAGCTAAGTGCGAAGCCCGCACAGTGTAAAGTTATTCTTTGTGGAAAATCACCAGCTAAGTGCGAAACCCGCACAGTGTAAAGTTCTTCTTTGCAGAAAATCACCAGCTAAGTGCGAAACCCGCACAGTGTAAAGTTCTTCTTTGTGGAAAATCACCTGAGAGGTGCGAAAGCCGCCATGGAGTAGCCAAAATTGAGAAACCCACCGTCTTATAACTTCCTCATTTTAGCACCAAATTGCATGTTTTTTTCACTGTTGGGATCATGAAGACTTAAAGAATCGATCCATGCCTTCCAAAAGTGAAAACTATCAACTTTTATGAATCGTGGAAAATGCATGTAGTGAGTATGAATCCAGCTATGCTAAACGTAAAAGACACAAACCAGTCTTCAATTTGCACCTAGCCCGATATATTCAACTGCAAACTTTATTTCTCTACCACAAATGGATTGTTCACACTGTGATATGAAGTAGAATCCTGAATGATTCAATGCTAATTCTATTATTACTTCCGTTACATGAAGAATCTTTCTTAGTTCTTTTGAATGTCTGAAACTTATGACTCCCAAACATCATTCCATCTGCTGAAAAGATCATCAATTAGAGCACCATTTTCTTTGCCGGGCTGGGATCTACAACCTACCCAAATATGAAAAGACCTCAGAACAACCCGCCCGGCTAAGAGAAGAAAAGGCAATGACAGGGAAACCCGACAAAGATAGCCTACCTAAGAAAGACTTAGACCTAGACTCAGACTGACCAGACTGACTCCAATAATGCAAAAAAAAGGGTGACTGAAAGTCAGACAACAGCTGGCTCTGACTGGGGAATCATGTACTACAAAGTGCATGAAGAATTCAGCTTCTCTGGTGAGACAAGTGCCTTATCCATTGGGTTGCGGGGTCTATACCAAAGAGAACAATGAGAAAATGCATACAGGGAGAGCAGAGGAGAGCAGGGCAACTTAAAACAAAGAAAGAGAAAACAACTACTGACTACGACATGAAAAGAACACCTACCTAACTAAATACTACACAGGGGTTACGTGCTCTTCAATTATGCATCTGGTATAGCTTCAAATCCTGCCCATTATAGGAATATGGCATGGTCTCTCCGGAAGGATATGCCAGTCTAAAAGAATTATTCTGATTCACCTGCACAATCTGGAATGGGCCTTTCCACAAGGATTGAAACTTAGAATTCATTCCTTTAGGTTCACGTCTCCTATCCCACAGCAGCACCATGTCACCTTCCATAAATTTTCTTGGCCTTGCTTTCTTATCAAATAGCTTCTTGACTCGGTTCTGATGTTCAGTGATCCTGTCAACCATGTCTTCCCTTTCCTCCTGCAACTTGGTTAAATACATAATTCTTTTCTCTAAACCATCCTTAAAAACATCATCCTCAATGGTAGTTTTCAACTTACATGTAGCAAGTTCCAAAGGTAATGGCAAGTTGGCTTCAACTCCATATACCAGCTCAAAAGGTGAAATTACTATAGCCCTCTTTGGAGTAGTTCTATCTCCCCATAGAGCATCATGTATTTTCTTATTCCAGTTCTTCTGATTATCAGCCACCAATTTCTTCAAAATATTAATCAAGTTTTTATTACTTGACTCAGCTTGCCCATTTCCTTGAGGGAAATAATCTGAAGAATGCCCTATCTAAATTCCATAATCATAACAAAAGGCAACAATTTCCGAGGATGAGAAATATGAGGCATTATCCATGATCAATTTTGTTGGAACCCCAAGTCTGATCAAAATTTGTTCTTTGATGAATTCACACACTGTTTCAGATGTAGCCCTTTTCATAGGTTTAGCTTCAACCCATTTGCTAAAGTAATCAGTGGCAGTCAAGATGTATGAATGCCCTTGACTTGAAGGA
>MU227991.1:1354137-1386280 GCA_018584345.1 Thuja plicata | reverse complement strand
AGCATGCAACTGCGGCTTCACATATGACTGTTCTATCTATTCAAAATGCAAATGATTCACTAAAATGGCGCAACAAACATGAGACAAAGCCTTTGTAAATAGAATCACTTCTGCTTCATTAACAAGTTTGCTGACCCTCTATACCGAATTCTTTACAGAATTTATAAACTCTAAAATACATCAGGCTTCTAAGAGCCAATGAACTTCCCTCTTCTTTGAATACAAAGAGACAAAATGCAAAGAAAAAGACTTTTCAAATCTGAGAACTCAAACAGTCACTATAGAATCTGAAACTCTTCATCTCCAACTAGCATTATCGAGATGAATCCATTGGGCCACGGAGTCGAAACATCATTTACTTTTTGAATGATTTCAAAATGCCCCATGTGATCAAAATCTTAAAATACTTTGAAACCATGGATATATCGGCCGACGGAAAATACCAAATCTGCTTCTCCATTTTGGAAAATTGGAAAAGAGCTTCTCCATTGCGGAAAATTGGAAAAGAGCTTCTCCATTGCGGAAAATGGGAAAAGAGCTTCTCCTCGTGGAAAATGAGACTGAAGCTTCTCCTGGTGGAAATTTGCAACTTGGCTTCTCTTCGCGGAAAATGAGACTGAAGCTTCTCCTTGGTGGAAATTGGAAAATGAGCGGCTCCGGCAGAAAATTGGAAAAGAGCTTCTCCATTGCGGAAAATTGGAAAAGAGCTTCTTTTCGCACATCATTTTTAAGTGTGCAGGATACTTAACTTAAAGCACATGCTTTATTTGATCTCTTAAAACAATAACATAATACTCCTTTTTAATAAATTAGGCCCACCTTATTATAACTAAGCTTGCAGAAAATCACCAGCTAAGTGCGAAGCCTGCATAGTGTAAAGTTCTTCTTTGTGGAAAATCACCAGCTAAGTGCGAAACCCGCACAGTGTAAAGTTCTTCTTTGTGGAAATCACCATCTAAGTGTGAAACCCGCACAGTGTAAAGTTCTTCTTTGTAGAAAATCACCTGAGAGGTGCGAAAGCCACCATGGAGTAGCCAAAATTGAGAAACCCACCGTCTTATAACTTCCTCATTTTAGCACCAAATTGCACGTTGTTTTCACTGTTGGGATCGTGAAGACTTAAAGAATCGATCCATGCCTTTCAAAAGTGAAAACTATCAACTTTTATGAATCATGGAAAATGCATGTAGTGAGTATGAATCTGGCTCTGCTAAACGTAAAAGACACAAACCAGTCTTCAATTTGCACCTAGCCTGATATATTCAACTGCAAACTTTATTTCTCTACCACAAATGGATTGTTCACACTGTGATATGAAGTATAATTCTGAATGATTCAATGCTAATTCTATTATTACTTCCGTTACATGAAGAATCTTTCTTAGTTCTTTTGAATGTCTGAAACTTATGACTCCCAAACATCATTCCATCTGCTGAAAAGATCATCAATTGGAGCACCATTTTATTTTCCGTGTTGGGATCTACAACCTACCCAAATATGAAAAGACCTCAGAACAACCCACCTGGCTAAGAGAAGGAAAGGCAATGATAGGGAAACCCGACAAAGATAGCCTACCTAAGAAAGGCTTAGACCTAGACTCAGACTGACCAGACTGACTCCAATAATGCCAAAAAAAGGGTGACTGAAAGTCAGACAACAATACTTTATCTTCGTCACCTTTTAGCAGATACCAAGATCAGAGAATAAAGTTGCAGATGCTATGGCTACCTTGGTGTCCATGTTATAGTTAGAGGAACATCAATTCTGCTATGACTTCTTGGTGGAAGAAATATCCTATCTGGCCTTCACCAATCCAAAATACCAGGTAATCTATGCCTTAAATAATCCTGATCTATCCCGATATGCCAGTATTATTGCCTATCTTTTGGACCAAACTATTCCCACCAATCTACCTAGAAATGAGAAACGATCCCTGATTAGGACAACATAATGTTATGTCCTCATAACTAACAACCTATATTGATGTAGTCTCGATGGTACACTTCTTCAGTGTTTAGAACTAGAAGAGTCTGATCTAGCTTTAAAAGATGTCCATGAAGGTGTATGTGGATCACACTCAAATGGCTTTTCATTAGCTAAGAAGCTGCTCAGAGTAGGCTATTATTGGCCTACAATGGAGAAAGATGCTATTCAATTTTACAAAGCATGTCTTAAATGCCAAACACATGGAAACCTCATCCATGCTCCTACCAGAGAACTGATACCTTTCATCACACATTGGTCGTTCCAGCAATGGGCCTTTGACTTGGTTAGACAGATATATCCCAACTCTTCAAATGGACACAAGTTCATCATTACGACCACTGAGTATTTCACAAACTGGGTCGAGGCCGTGCCACTAATCAAAGCCACTGGCAAACAGGTGGCTATGTTCATTTTAAACTACATTATTTGTAGATATGAGATACCCTCTTCAATTGTGACAGACAATGGGGGCCAATTTAAAAACCAAGAAATTGATGACCTCTATGAAAAGTTTCACATTACTCACCATTTCTCTTCGGTCTATTATCCTCAAGGTAATGGACAGGCTGAGGCATCAAACAAAAACATTCTCAAGATTCTACACAGAATTGTGAGAAAGTCTGGCAGAGACTGGCATTTACAACTAAATCTGACACTATGGGCCTACAAAACAAGCATCAAAACACCAATTGGAGCTACGCCATTTTCTCTAGTCTATGGCACTGAGACAGTACTACCTATTGAGGTTAAAATCCCATCTTTGTGGATATCTTTACAAGGACTGGTTACTGATGAGTAGTATCACATTGATTGGATAAATTCTCTAGACCTACTAGATGAGCACAGGCAGCAAGCATTCGATCACCTCAAGGTGTACCAAGCAAGAATGTCCAAAGGTTACAACAAAAAGGTTAAACCACACAAGTTTGAAGTGGGGGACCTTGTCCTAAAAGAGAATCCTAAAAAATAGAGAGCAAAAAGGAAAATTTGAACCTAACTAGCTGGGACCTTATGTTATCACTTCTACTTTTGGGACTAGAGCTTATCAATTAGCTAAACTTGAGGGAGACATTCTTCCAGATCCTATCAACAATCTACATTTGAAGCGGTTCTATGCTTAATGTTTGGCTAGCAGAGCCTGTACAGCACAAAGTTCTTGCAAAATACCAAAAACATTCAGAAAATTGATCCTGAAGAAATAAAAAAATAGTGGAAAAAGTCCTACAAAATAGGTATCCTTGGTGAAAACCTGGTAAACATGCACCTTGATACTACAAAAACATTCAAAAAAAGCAAAAATAGAAAAAAAATTGACCAAGAGAAAAAGTGCCTTGATGAGCACCTGGTCCAACAGGCATCTTGGTAGCAAAAAGAAAGAAAAGTCTCTTGCCAAGTGGTGACAACCTGGCAATCAGGCGTCACTTGTGATCTACGCTCCATCTATCAATGCACTACTGATACTAGGCCTTCATAATTTTGCCTGTGCTCATACGCTGACTTCATTATTCCTACATGTCTATCTTATCCTCGCTTGGGATTTGTCTACCTTTATGTCTTAGGAATAAGTCATTCTACACTGGGGGCATCTTTGTTGGCATAGTTAGTTGCGGTTTCTAGGTTGCTCTAGGATGGTTTGTCTCATGAACACGATGTTTCTCAATAAATACAAAACAATGTCACTTACTCAAAACAAAGGTGTCTTTTGACGACATGGGACATGACATTTAAACACTCACATAACATTCCTACAAAGCCATATTGGATCGTAAACATGAATGGATTATCCTATCAAGGCACCGACATGGAACATCATATTACTTGTATTACACTTTTCTGATTGATGAATCTTTACTATGTTTGACAGATGAATGAACAAGTACTACTTAATCACATAGTTTGCTATTGGTTTGATTATGATTATTTAGTGTCTTGATGATGTTTTCAACTAGGGGTGTCTAAGTAATTATAAATTTTATTGGATTGATTCACAATTATTGATTTATTATGTTTTCTTAGTTACTCAATGACGTCTGTGCAAAGACAAAGAGTCGTAAGGATTGGGGGCATAATGTTTTCTTAGATTTCTGTGTATGGTGATTGTTTCAAATAAACCTACAAATTTCACCTAACTTAGATGTTTATGATAAGAGCTGCCACTATGGGTGGATAGTCACATATATCTCGATCTTGGTTATGTGTAAACTACAGTGAGTTTGATACCATTTCCTTGTCTGTTTTCTGATCCAGATTCTCACTAAGGTATACGAATCATAATATACCCAAGGATATGAATTTTCAAGGTCATTGTGGGTTCAATATCTTGCCTTAATCAGAAACTGGTATATTAAAAGGAAGGTGACTATTTTGATGTCCTAGCTTCTATGGCTTGGTACCTAAGTCTATTTCTGACATCCCAATAAAACATAGTATTCATATTATCATAATATCAGTGGGTATTAGTGATAATTGTGCTATTCAATGGTATCCATTCCAAAAGAGCCCAATGATGATAAAAATGTTGCAATATTTGCTAAATCAGTGACAAGTCCTAAGAGTCTTCATATAGATGCATTTAAATGATTGCCTGATGCATTTTTCAATAGTACATAACAAAATAAGGAATTTTTGTGCTAAAAAATGATTTCTATCTTCTTCCAAAAATCCAAGTTAAATACATCATCTATATTATTGATATTACTGATTCCCAAAATATTTGATCTATCGGGAACAAAATTGAACTCACCTTTTTAATGTGATTAACTTGGTACTTGTGTGTTTATTTTTAAACACACCTTCTTTTCCACTTCTTCTACTCCATTCTTTGTTGGCCTAACCACTTCCTGCAAGTGATACGTTCATTCAACTAAGGGATTTTATTCTTTTCCTTTCATTTCATTCCCGAGGGGGCATGATCACACTATCATCAATTAAATTTTTGCTCAAAACTGCATTAACAATTACTTCGTTATCAAACAAACTAGGGGCATAACAGTTTCTGGACTAAAGTCATAACTTTTGGATAGATAGATTTGGTTCTCATAAGCTGGATATTTTATGTTTCCTCATTTAAAAGATTTTTAAAGCTCCTGGCAGCTTCATACTGGCTTTTGGATGACAACCAAGTTCAGAAACAGTATTATCAATTTTCAGACAACAACCAAGTTCAGAATTGGTATTTTTAAAATCTTTTGTTGATCTTTGGATGACAACCAAGTTCAAAATCAATTCTATCATTTTTGTTTAAACAAGTGTGAGACTAATCTCATCAACATTTTGTTCGACAACCAAGGATGGGATTCTCAATCTTTTTGAAGTCAAAATCAAAAAATTTCTTTGAATTAATGCGCTGCTCGCACATCAATTCAAAGAGGGGCAAATGTAACAACCTGAATTTGGTCTATTGCAACTATGGACCCTATTTACCCTAAGTGTGATCATACCCTGATTATGTCCAAACGACCCTGTTATTGCTTGGCATAATTCTTTAAATCAATTTAATGTCCTAGGTGATTTTTATCACTGATTTATATTAACTATTATAGCCATGTAATTCAAATTAATTTCAACCAATCCAATCAAACCAAAATCAAATATGGCTATAGTATTTAATTATAAAGGAATTAAATAAATCCCAAAATCAAATATCCACTTGCAAATAACCCATTCCCTTAGCCTATTTAATTAAAATGGCTATAGTCCCCTAATTATTAAAAAATAATTTCATTGTTTAAATAATTAATTCCTATATTTCTAAATGAATTAAATAAGTTTATTTCATTTATTAATATTCCCCCAAACCCCAACCTAACCTATCTCAACCACTTCTACCCTGGGTTCTAACCCTTCTCAACCAATTCACCCATGCTAATATAATCCTAAACCTAAATTCTTCTCTAACCCACCTCCTAATGTTGTCATATTCCATTAAGGAATACTTAGCATCTCAACCCACTTAAGAAAGTCCACTTTCTCAAGATGGACTTTCTTAAAGTCCATTTTCTCAAGCCTTTCTCCCATGCTTCATTAAGACCTTCATTAATATGAAGACCTTAAGCCTATGTCTCTCCCATGCCTTATTAATGCCTTGGGAATTAATGGCTCTTACATATTCATTTATGGGTCTCCTAATTCATAAATGAACCTTGTCCCCCTCTCTCTCTCTCTCCCATTCTTCTATAAATAGAAGCCTGTTTTGAGAGCAAATAAGACTTCACATTAGATCAAAAATACATTGTTATGCTGTTAGATTCACTATAGACTCACATTTCATCTATTATCTCATGCTAGTTTATTGTTTCCATTTCATATTTTAGAGCTAAAATACATGCTTTTTCATCTTCTTAGCTTAAATTTGATTCAAATCCTTTATGCTAGAATAGTATTGGTCACTGGTTTATAGCATATTGTGAGGGCTAAATATGCAACTAACCACACTCTTTCTAGTGAGAAGGCAATAGGCCGATATTAGTGGTTTTTAAAGTTTTATGTAACCATTTGAACTAATGCAATGACCTATTGAGTGTTTGTGTTGTTTTCAGCAGGTGCCCAAATACACACACACATTTCTGGCACCCACCGTGGGGCTCAATTTTGATTTTAGCATCATCTTCTAACACTTTTTGGCAATTTGCAGACTCAGGAGTCAGACACAGAATCAAAAATAAAATTGCAGGCTCGCATCTTGGATACGCCATCACACCTCATAATTTTTGGATCGCCTCTGCGATTTCCTGAATCGTATCTGATTTTCAATCGCATTTGGTCAGCAAGGGATCATATCCAGAGAATAGGATTGCATCCCAGATACTACATCGCATCTGGTAAAAATTTAGGATCGCATATGGTTTTGAAGCTTGCCCATTTGATTTATTTAATCCTAACAAGTTTAACACATTATGCTTTCTGTGTTTTGCAGCCTAGCAAATGTTTTCAGGTACCTTTTGACAGGTTTCATGGAGTTGGATTAGCAAGAATACTAACGTGGTTTTCGCAGGTTACCAAACCCCTTCCGTCTTGACTTCTATTTCCCTGTTTTCACAAACTAAAACCATTTTTTTCCCACTTGATAAACAACTAGATATTATGCTCTTTTGCTCTTGAGGAAACTCATAAAATCGGATGTTGTCTTATCATTTGTGACAAAATTGGGAGTAACTGAACCACAAACAAAACTATTTAATTCATTTTGGAAAAGTAATTGAACAAACACAAATCACTAAATATGTGAGCTTAATGAACAAACACATCATATAATTCTTTTGGCAATCAGTAATTGAACAAAAAAAAACTCACTAAATCTTTGTGGTTAATTGAACAAGGCAAATTTCCCTTTCAAGCATCTTGTTTTTGTTAAAATAGGAACACTTAAATCAAGCTCAACATAGCTTGAGGGAAAGAACATTGTTTTGAGTGTTTGAGGAGAACACGACATGGAATAGGAGAGTATGCTCTTCTTATTTTGAAGAATCAGAAATCTAGAACTCCTAAGCTCACCAATCCTGGTTACCATTCTTTTAACAGTAAAGGGCCTGCCAGTTGAGGAATAAATCTCCCGGGAATGACCCAAGGGAGGACAGGTCTTACGCTGACCCTTCCAACTCACTATAAATAGTTGCTTCTTTGTAGGCCAAAGCCTCAGAAGATGGAACTGATTTTGTTCTTGGAATTTTGACATCATTCCTTGAACATATTGGGGTATATATAGAGTGGATCCACTTCAATCTTGCTTGCGAGACTATATATATTCCGGTACTCATAGGGCTATATGCTTCAATTTTGCCTTGTGCAATTCTATGGGGGACAATTTTGAATGGATTTCCCAATAATCTACAACACGTTCAATTGTAAGAATTCCTGATTCATCCCCAAAAGGGTGATAATATTTGTGTAAGGCAAAAATTAATTGCCCCAAGACACTCATCATATCATGCCCTCACTTGCGTTTGGAGTCAGCTAATACAACATCATGACTAGAGCCATTGCGTGCTTGGTGATGGCTATATTATGATTAGCATTTGAGTGTGTGCCTAAGTCAACGAGCAAATGATTTTCATCCTCCACCTAGAGAATAGGAAAAAGATATGTGTTTGATCCATCCCTTTTAACAATGCAAAATTGTTTGACGTGTCAGAAAGATCATTAAAAAGATAAAGATCCTCACAAACAAATAATAAATTTCATACCCTAGAGTACAAGTGTCTTTCACGCCCAACAAATACCTCTTGATACAATTTGAAGACAAACAAGTTCATGTTCCTCAAAACACAAATTTTTCAAAATTGACTAAAATTGGCAAGTCCATCATAAAATCGCATCTGGGATTTCCTGAGTCATATCCTATATTTAGGATCGTATCTGGTGCATAAAATTGCATTTGGTCAAGCAACAAGTCGCATCTAGTTTTCTAGGATCACATCCAGGTTTTAGGATCATATTTGGTGTCATTAGAGGCTCGTATCTGGGAGCTCGCATCCTGGGTAGTGGGCATTTCTAGCAATCTTTTCTAGGAAGTATCAATTTTTTTAGGTACCCTTTTTTATTTTTATCTGGTCCCTATTGTCTCTTTTGGTCTCCCTGCTATTATTTTCAAACACTTTCAAAATGTCTACCTTGCATGCTCAGTCGGTCTTTCACGATCTGTCCAATACATGTGGTCTACCCATTCTCTATCAACAACTTGGTTCCCAGCTCACTATCAGGGCATTCTAACCCTCTGACACTAGAATCATTTATATCCACCAAACAAACAAACAGTGACTTCTATCTAGACACACCCACTTGAACGATCTAGAATCCTTGCTAGTACTATTGGGAAACGTTGACAAAGTTGAGAAACAAACTTCATGGTTAACATTGATTTCAAAACTGATTCACCACCAGCTTGTAATCTCGATAAAATTTTGTTTACTACATTCTTATTTTAAATTTCTTTCAAAGTGAACAATAATTCATGCTCAACATTTTTTTTGTCCTTTGTTTCTTCAAAAGTCATCATTACTAGCTTATAGTTTACTAGCATTACCCTATTTTTTTTTGTGTTGGTCTAAGTACAAATATTCTATTTCTGAAGTAACAATGTAGGTATTAAATGTTGGATTTGAATCATGCCTAGCTAGATATGAGCAAAATGTGGAAGCATAGACATGATTGAAAAAAGAACACAGATTAGATTGTGCAAAGAAGCTCTTAGAACACTTGATTTAATAATGCATTTTAGAACACATGCTAAAACATTGGTTCTTTTTTATTCTTAGGGCATAGCTTAAAATAGTTGCTTCTTGAAATTGTTAACTGCACAAAAAACTCTACAAGAAAAGAATAATAGACAAATTACAACATTATGAATTTGTTCAAGTACTACACACAAAATGTCTTCACCAAAACAACAATATGTAAAATATCAAAATGGATAGTGTTACCAAAATGTAGGGTAAGAAATATGTGCGTGGAAGATAAGATGTTCCTTTTAACCTTAAATACACAAAGGAAGGATCCAAATTGATTAACCCCAAAGGAAGGATCAATGCATAAATGAATCAATCGACTGGAAATAAGAATAAAGAAGATCTTAAATTCTATTTTATAAAATAAAATGTGTGATAGATTTAGAAAGACTAAAAAATTTAATTAAAATGAATTATAGAGAAGTACTAACCTTGAAATGTTATAGATCTGAGATTTCTATTTTCGGGGGTCTGCACTCAATTTCTAGAAAATCTGCAACCGAATCTGGAATAGAAATACAGAGATGAACAAAACCCAGAAATATTTTTTCCGATCTGGCTCAGTTCTGATTTTGACCCTCAAGTCAATGTCACCATTGACCTAGAATTTCCCATTCTGACCTAGGGAAAAATTGACCTCTAAAATCTCTGATAGAAAATTTGTTTCTAGATCCTAATAGTTTTCTAAAAAGGGTATCCGAATCTGCACTCCAAATTTCTATTCCAAACCTATCCTTGTAAGAAAAATTGTTTGTTTTTTGGGGGGGAGGGGTTTGCCTTACTCAAAGCCTGATTTAGTTAACCTTGAAATCAATAATTGAGATAATGAATGCTAGCAAGTAGTAGAATTAGATCTAATAATGAAGCTATGATATTCATGCAATTGTATTTTGAATGTAAACAAGTATGTAAATATGAAATCTTGGACTCAATATTAGAAACCATAAACCTCCATAATTGTATGCTTGGAATCCACCTTGAAGAGAGAATGAATGAATCTTGAGGATGCACAAAGGATCTTGAAGGAAGATCACACCACCATCATGGATGGATCTAGGGCTTGAATGATGAATCTTGAATGCTTGAACCAAATCCCTTCAAAGGCTTAAAATCTTGAATCCTTGATCTTGAATGGAGAACTTGAATGCTTGAGAGGAAAACTTGAACACTTTGAAAGCTTGAAAACATGTAGAAAAATGGATGATTGAAATTTTTTCTTGATGATGGTTGTTTTCTTGTGGTTATGCTTGATTTTTACTTAGCTTGGCTTAGTTTATGGTTAGAGAAAATGAGAGGAGAAGGATTCCTTATATATGAATCTAGGGCACAATCTTCTAGAGAGGCCTACATAAGAGAATTAAATTCCAATTAGACCTATATCCCTAGAAGAGGACCTATATTAAATATAATTTAGGAATCGTCACTTTGAAACCCAAAACAACTGACTCGAAAGTGGGAAATGAACTTTTAATGACCTTTGACAGTCAACAAAATTTCAAATTAGAAAGGGGGACCTAGGTCAAAGTCAAGGTTGAATTTGACCTAGGTCAAGGTCGAGGTTCACCTTGACCTAGGTCAAGGTCAAGGTCAAACTTGACCTAGGGAGTCAGAACCCTTGGAAAATGTGCTAGATGAGATAGATGGTGTTTGAAGAGGCCCAATCAGGGTCCTAAATAGGCACAGAAGTAGGAGAGGGTGCATAAATGAGGGGAAAATATGATGATGGTAAAAAACACCCCCTAAGGAGGGCTAAACATTCTTAACATGTAAGTGATTCCATTTTAAGATGATACACAATCAATGTGAAGTTGGTTGTCTCTTTTCTTCCTCTTCTGCCTTATGCCAAGTAGCCTTCAATACATGCCAAAAATAAACAAAAATTACTAATTTCAATTACAAGCCAAACTAGCCAATGAAATGTTTTCAAATGAAAAAAATAACATATGACTTACTTGCTCTAGCTTGAGTTTAGACACTTGGGGTTTCAGAACATTTCCAAGGCCCATGCCTCCCCATATACTCTGTAACTCTTAGTCTCTGGTATCCCTTCACCTTTGCTAAGGATTATTCCCAGATGCAGCCAAGGAAGCTACTTATGGTTGCTCTTCAGAATGTCACCCAATCCAAGTTTACTATGCTCATTTGTACAAGATCTTACAGATTTGGTGGCCTTTTAAACTTCAAGTGTCATGTCTATTACAATTGCTAACTGCTTATCTCTTTCCAATTTTGATGTGCATTTAATAAGGACTTTATCAAGACTTTCCTTTATATGTGCCAATTGTTGATGGTATCTTAGATCATCTCCTTTTTATGACTTTTTGGCTTCTGCTATTTCTCTTTAATTTTGATTTATGCCTTAGAAGAACACTTCCTAAATGAGGTACATTTTCCCAATTTTTTTTTAGAAGCTGTAGATAAGACAATAGACTTAGAAGTTGCTTCCTTTTCTGCCTCCACACAAGAAACATGCTTGAATAGTATATCTGCAAGGGTACAAACACCATTCTTTTCATTTACTTCCACATTTTGGTCTTGAATAAAAACACCCAATCCACGAGTAGGCACTACTTGTTCTAGAGATATAAGCTCTCTAGTGTTGAGGTTGAATTCTTTGTTTATAAAATTTGTGTGTTGAATTATAAGAGGAAACCCATCTATGAGTCACTAAACTGTATTGGCCTCTTAAAATGTCTCTTCATTGATATTAAATCCTCTGGTTATGTATTATTCCCTAAAATATAACAGTAATTCTTGTTGTGTGTGTGTGTGAGGNNGGGGCATACTGTGGCACTACATGCATTGTGGAAATATAGGATTGTAGCACTACACTTGATTGCATAAAATCAGACACTTGACTTTGACTCAGTGTTATCTTTTTTCCTTTAGATTTGTATGGTTTTCAATGCATTGAAGAGAATGTGATCTTGTATTGGAGTTGTTCCCATGTCTTGTATCTACAATTGAGCTCAATTGTTTTATTCTTTTATCACTTGCTTTGAAGTTTAATTCCAGCCTTGTTAACTCCTCTTTTTCTAGGAGTCAATAGATTTCTCTAGGACATTTCTTTGTACTTGAGGTAAAAAATACCATACAAGGTACTATTTTGATTGATGATTAATCATTTTTGGTGATAAAAATAAGGTGAATTATTTCCAACATTTGATTTGAGGTTAAAAATACCATATAGTGTATTATTTTGATTAATGATTAATCATTGTTGGTGACAAGATCCTGAAATATCCTACAGTCCAAAGGAAGGTGAATTATTGCCAGCATTTTGATTAGATATTATAAAAAATTTATAATGATATGATATGTAATATGGGAGATAGGAAGTAGTTATTGACATAGAATGTAATACTAGTTGTTGTCAACATAGATATTAATGTTGACACAACTTGCTAAGTAGTTGTTGACATATAATTTTCTAGGTAGTATTAAAATCTCTGATCAATGTAATTATTACAATGCATAAGTGACATAGATTCCTTGAGTTAGGCAGTTATAAACAGTTAACTGGCCACGCATCCTCCATTCTAGTAAGTTAGAAATAATTGACCACATGTACTTATTCGATTCCTAAATGAAAAGTAAATATAGTTTCAACTATGCTACCCATATGCTGGAAAACCAATCACTAAACAACTATGGATATATTAGGATAAAAAAGAATTATACAGTCACCTTATTATATTATTGATTTTTATGTAATAACTTTGGATTAGGAAAAAGAGGATTACTCAGTTGCCTTATTAGATCAGTTCCTTTTGGGATCCTTTACATGTATATCTTTTTTTGCATGATCAAAGATCTATAAAATAAACATTATTTAAATTATTTTGTAAACTTAATGAATGTACTTGTAGTAGTTAACTATTTTTCATCAATTCATGCAAGAAATAGTAAATTGTTTGTCAGAAACTATAGTTGGAAATGCTCTTGTAGGCATAGGTGAGAGATTGATAATCTATCAGATTCTGATCATGGTTAACATTTTCATAATGATAAGGTGTGTTGTAATATTTTGTGCTTCCCTCTGCCGACCAATCATATCTTCCCATTGAATGTTTGAGATTCATCCATGTTTTCACTGAAATTATGTATAGTTTTATAAAATAAACTGTAAAATTTAATTTAGGTTTCCATGCAAAACTATAGTTTGTACAAGTTTTTCCTATAGAGTCACTATAGAAGTACCTACAACTAAGTTAATGTTTTCCTTTTAATACATTAATGCATAGAGTTTATTGATTTTGTGCACTCTGATTAGTGTGGTACCACCACTATCTTGGAGATTTAGACAGACGAGGATGAATACTAGAACCATCATGGACTGCCATACCATTGATTTACTTATCCTTACCTTCTGTCCTCCTCCTTGGGAGTTTTGAAATTTGAATAATATCTCCAAGAGCATGTATGTGCATACAATGATTTATAACGTAATAATGATGTTGTTCATTTATATTTTGGATGCATTTTTACATCATTATGAGAGGCATTATATAGTAACTGTTGTTCACTTGTATTCTCCTTCAGATCTCTTCTTACTCTGATGATGGATCACAAAGTGTCTGAAATATCGATACAAAAATTTAAAAAATAATCAATTCCAGAAACAACAATTACTACATGATGGAAACTTATATTGTTAAGACATTGTATGTTCAACTTAGAAGTATCAAATAGTGAGTATGTATTCCACACACTTCCAAAACAAAAAAAGTGGGCCAAGAAACAATTTTTATCATAATGAAGCTTGAGACCCATAGCTTGTCACTTACACACATTTATTTGTGATTACTTATCCATATGTGAGTGTGGTGGAATTGACCGCAAAATTTCACATCAACGTGAACATAAACACCATTGAAAGGGTATAGCTCTATGAATTTTAATTTAAGTTTTGGTGTCTCTAGAATTGATAGAATAACATTTTTCTAACTTCAAATTTCTTTGGAAGTCTTGAATACCATCATTAGATTCCATCATTTTCTTCTCCATAACAAAAAGTCTGATCATACATTAACAGTTATACCATTCTGATCAATGAAAGTTAAAATAATTCCTATTAACATTCAATATCCCATAATCTACAAGATGATAACATGTAGTGTTCACAACACATGGGTCCCAACCAATCTTAGTTGTACTTACAATCTCCAATGTTAGGTATTAGGAATAGGTAACTAAGTTGCTTACATTAATGTGACTATCATTTCCTAACAATCACAATATGACCTTAATAATCCATTATTCAAGTCCATGTGGTTCTTGATCTATACATTAAACATTAGTGTAGGGCTTATACAACGGGCCCTTATAGAGTGAAATTGCAATCATACTTTTGAATGGCACAAGGGAAAATATGTTGTGGTGCAGGGGCCCTATGGACCAAGAAACACTTCAAAGGTCATGTGAAGGAGTTATGAGGATGGATGATCAAGATAGGCCTATAAGGTCTCAAAATATTGTAATATGGATATTTGATTCCATTCAAGGTGATGTAAATGCATTATGAAGTCCTATAGTCACGTAATGCCAAGGTTGGGCACAAGGTTAGGTGTTTTTGGATTTTAATGCTTCCATAATGTCATATAATGTCCATTTTATGTAATAAGGGTGATAGTTAAGGTGGGTAGACAAATGATGGAACAAGGATCAATAGTTAGAAAAGCAACTTGAGAAGTTGCTTGACAACTTTTATTATCAAAAGCACTAAAAGGTGGTTCTTATTAGTTCAAGGGTAGTTAGACAAGTTATAAGTAAATTTTATAAGGTTTATATAAATCTAAATATGTGTAATGATGCAGAGAAGAAGTTTGGTCAAAGTATTCAGAGAAAAGAACAATAAAACGAGGGTTTTCTACAAATTTTTGTTACAACTGTTTGATAACAGTCTATTATTGACTATTTTACTGCATAATTTGAATATGTATTATGTGGCCATACATTGTAGATGAAAATACATTGAATTAAATATATTTTAGTGTTGGTGACACTGGCCTTCATTTAGGTTTAAAAAAATTATTGCATTTTAACACAGACTGTCTAAAACTTGGTTTAGGGCATCCAATGACTGTGGGACGTAGGTTGTAGGATTTGCACGTGGAATAAAAACCCATCATTGGATAGGGGGATGATGGAGGGAACATGTAACATTCCTATGAAGTGGAAGGTAACCACACATCAGGTTTCACATGTTTTGGTGCTTTGAAAGGACTGTCCTAGGGAGGAAGGACAAAGATAAAGAGTAACAGTCAAAACATGAGGGCTTTGTCTACAAAAGGGTGAAAGGTTATGGTATTGGAGGCTTAAGGTAATGATAGTAGAGGGATTATAATAGGAGAAGATAAGTTATTAGGGTAGAGAGCCAAGGAAAGGGATGGACAAGAATATTTGTAATGACTGTCTAGAATAGGACAGTAAGTTGGAAGTTTTGTAGCTATTTTGTGCAATGTATCTCTGAAGGGTTATGTGAGTGTTTAGAGACTATGGATAGAGTCTAGAGAGAGTTAGGAAAAATGAAAAATTTAATAAATCAAAAATATTTCTACCTTAAAATAAATTTAAAAAACTCAAAGTTGATGTGTGCCATAATCCTTGTCTTTGTTTTGACTCCCAAGATCAAAATGTTGTTCTAGGCCTGCTTCTAGTATCCCTCTCAATCGGGTATTCAACCTCTATCTCCAAAGTCTTCCAAAAAACTTGGTGAAAAAACTATGTTTTTAAGCACCCTTCAGAAAGTTACAAAACATATCCCAACCTCAACTGATTACACTTTGACTGGTGAAAAAATCCACCCCCTTGCAACCACCAAAATAGGCCTAATTAGACCTCCAATTACAAAGAAAATCATATACCCACTCAAACCCAAGTCTTAAAACATTGGAATAGTCTTGGATAATGAACTAAATCAACACATTTTCAAGTTTTGTTGGTTGGACATGCTCATCTATACTCTCATTCACTAAACCCTCACTCTAAGGATCATTAGACTAGGGTTTCTCCAATCAAACACCTCCAAACACTCCAAAATCCTAAATTTGGATCAAAAACCTTCAAATGGACCTATTTATATAAGATCCATCATTTAAAATCCCCCTCCTTTGGAGAATAGACTCAGAATAACAACTGGTTTTGTTCCATGCACCCTTTCCTGCACTTTTGCACAAGGATGGTTACTGTCTTCTCTTCTCCTTGTCTCCTCCTGCATTTAGAGCATCATAAAGGAATATATAATACACACATGAATGCCTCCCACAAGACATGTGGTCTACATAAAGTGGGAGGGTCCCTTACTCTTAAGAAATTAGAAAAACTACTAAACTAGTGTAATAAAATGCATAGGTATAGTCACAAAGATTTATGTTCCCCGACCTTAGGGCCCATAAAAGTTGTAACAATAGATTAAAATATGACCAATCTTCAAAAAAATTCATGATGCAATACTACTCTTTCAAGATAATAAATTTTTATGCATAGAAGATCAAAATGGAATAGACTGTTCCCACATGATAATGACTGTTACAGAAAGAAACTCTTTAATTTTATTGAATCAAAATGTGTCTTCTACTATCCTCCATTGAAAACCACCATTTTGGAGTGTTTTTACGTCATTTTTAACTTGTTTCCATTGAGGGAAACTAACAAAAAACTTATAACTACCATGAATACATGTTCTTACTGGCCTATGCAATTTTGTCAAAAATGCAGGATATCCAACTTATCCTCTTTCTCCATGCAACATGGAAATAAATTTCAACTAAGGTTACATGATGTATAATTTCTTGACTCACTAATACTCATGTTGTCATTGTTCTTTGGTCACATTTCTGCTGTCAAATTGCGCTGAAACGTATTGTAACTCAACTTTAATGCTAATGTTAAGTGTGAAGGATAGAAAAATCGCTTGCTAAAAGCTTACCACCTTAAGAGACAAGACACTGTTACCACCCCATGTGTTGTACTAAATCCTTTGAAGTGAACATTATTGTAAAATATCCAACCCACCATTTATCAAAGCAGAATATGAGCACCCAAATACTTGTTTGTTGCATGTTTACATTTTTTTGTTGCATGATATGTACATAGATATCTCAAAAGAATATACTATATTTTTGGATTTTTCTTATGTCTTTGACCATCTCTTAGAGATGAAGATGATGAAGAAGATGACAAACTTGATTTATGGAAGATGACAAACTTGATTTATGGAATGCATCTAATACGTTTGACTCTCCAACTTGACCATTCTCCATTATTGTCAAATGGGCTCCTCCTTATAAATTACAATACAAAGGTACATTTCAAAAGGCCTACCATCATCCTAGACTGTGCAAAGCATTTGGACTCTCTCAATGTTAACTCCAACAAGAAACTCATGCCAAAACCTCTCACTACAATGTGATTTTTGCAAAACTATGTGAACATGATCATTGTAGATTTGATATTCTTACATGTAGGTTCTTGTTCCTTAAAGCTATGGATTTTCTAATAATGAAAAAAAATTCATTTCCTTTGACCTTCTCTCAATGGCGATGTACTCTTGTAGTTTGGCCATGGTTTTTCATACAAATTTGTGCATTCTATGTGAAATTAAAGTAACTTTAATGGAAACACAATATCATTGATTCTATATAGCCAAGGGTTTGAACTTTGATAGAACTTATCTGATGCATATACACTTGAACTTTGATATAAATCCTTTGTTTTTTCAATGTAAAAATTTACACTTTTGCATTGAATGATTATTGCCAATTGTTATGATATTATTGATTGGTCACCTGTTGTTGATCCATTCTATTTTAAATAACAAATGTATGTACTCCTATCCCCAAAAATATTGACATGACTGTTATTATTTTAATGATATCTTTCTTGAACAATGGATGCTAAATAAAATCAACATGTTATTGTCACATCCTCCTTTGCAGCTACATTTTGTCCTCTAAAAAACTAACACATTCCATTCAAATGTTATGGATAGGTTTAAGATTTGTCATTTCTTAGTCTTTTAACACTAACTCTATTTTTTGTATTGCAGCTACAATAAAGGTGACCAATTTTTGTATAATATTGAATCCTCAGCTTGCAATCTAGCACATACTTCCTTGTGTGAAGGTAATTTGATTTGTACAAGCTATACTTTCATCAGAATTCTTTATGCTTGTTTTAAAACTTGTTATACTTTCACTTCTATTGTTTAGTCATCCATGAAGTTAGATTTGTCTTGACAGGACTTGTCAACAGATTCTTCACATCATGTCCATTCTTCCTTGGCTTCTATTATCATGGGTATGGCTCCTATTTTGGGGAAGGTAAGATTTGATTTGGTATATTTTATCTCATGCTCATCTTTCTGCGTTCTATGATTGCTATAAACATTTTGTATGATATTCTCATTTAATATATTGTGGTAAACAACTTTAGTTTTTTAGTTTTGTTATTTATTATTACCTTATCATTAGACCACCATAGAGACATAGTCCTGTGAGTATGGGAAAATGAATTTTTGACTACTCCAGCCAATGCCAGCCAGCGACCATAAATTTTCTGTAGCACCAGTACTTAGATAGTGGTTTCACAATTTTCTTATTTTCTAAGGACCTGTGCTTATTCCATGTTAGAATTGTGTGTTGGCAGAAATCCATATGACCATCTTATTGGTTATAAACTCTTACCTAAAGATACATTGGAAAATTTAACCATAAATTCTACTTGATGAGTTCTTGTCCTAAATGCATGCTACTGAATTTGCATCTGCAACATTCTTTAAAACTCTGAGGGATTATTAAGACCTAGTCACATTTTACATTTTTGCGGTTTTACACTGCTCAATCATATATTAATCATTAGTGATTTCTTTAATATTATTATGGTATTGGTGATGTGCACTACTTTTTTTTTTGAGGCTCTATCATGCAATGCATTTTTTTTATTGTTTGCAGGAGGCAACGATTGAACAATTACTTCCTATTTTTCTTGCACTCCTAAAAGATGAATTTCCAGATGTTTGGCTTAACATCATAAGTAATCTTGCAAGCATCTATATCTTTGTTTTTTTTGAGTGTGCACAATTTTTGTGGTGAGTACTCAGGGTATTTGGCAAGTTTGACCTCGTGACTTGTGCTATGACAGTTTGTGGTTTGTAAGGTCTTTGTTTTGGGATTGGTGGTAGGTGCCCTACTCCTCAACTTGACCCTATTTTGCAACAGGCCCTGTGAGGGGTACTACTCCTCAACCTTGGTAGGGGCACTAGCCCTAGATTCCTGCCAAATTCATTTGATATGTTTTGTAGCTATATTTTGCAGTAAATTTAAATTTTTGCTAAATATTAAAGTAGCTTTTAAGTTGCATAGTTGAAATTTTTTGGTCTACTAATTCTGAGATTGTGAAGTATGGATTTAATAATGACAGGAATATAATATTTCTAAATTGTAAGAATTTGGTTCTTTATTCTCATAACATTTTATTTTTATGTATTTTTTAAGCGAGATAAATTTCAAAAATTGATTCCAGTTGTAAAATAAGGGCATTGTTGATTGATTAGTTTTAACATTTTCTTTGTTTGAATCAGGGGGATGGTTTATATCAGTTTGAAGAACTTCAAGAAAGCCTTAGAATTTTTCCAACATGTTTGTGGAATGAAGATTCTTAAGTTTGTTTGGTCGTCTTGTTTTTAGCATTATGTAGTTTTATAACTAATAATATTTATTTTAAAGGCTATTACATCCCCAACAATAGTTTTAATTGCAATAACTGTTGAAGCATATAATAAATAGCTTCTAGTTTCTCTCATTCACATAGGTCAAGTTAGTTTTTTTCTCATTCCCACTATTGTTTGTAACGTTTTCCATAGTTTTACTATGAAAAATTGACTAAATCCAGACTTCCATGTATGTGAAATGAACGGTCCTTCATTTAGTTAGTTAAATATTCTAAATGGATCTCATACTTGAAAATAAGAAGATATGGGTTAAAAGGGGCCTATTTTCACTATGAGTAAATCTATTTAACATGAAAGGTTCTTGCAAGCATGCAAGAATATATGAGCTACAAATATGACCTTGTAGCACGCAGCTAATATCTTTGCCATTAGACAAAGCCTAATTTTTCATGATTGGAAAAATATTTATGCTTGGAATTCATCTTCTAATGTTAGATTCTAAAAATTCCTCTGCAAATCATTCATGATTTTGATTGATACATTCATACTTCATAATTTTTTTCTCCTTATAGGATATATTACTTATGAGTTCATAAATGTGCATTTGATGTTCATTTTTGAGTTAATCTGTCCTTTATCATCATTAATTTGCAAAGCTTTATTTACTAAAAAATAATAAGTGCTAATTGATGGAATATCCTGAGTCTAATGACCACAACTGCTCTCTTTTAGGTGTATCAATTTGTCCAAGGTCAACACAAGATAACTTTGTTGGTTTTGTGAATATGACAAAGAAATATCAATCCGAGTTAAAATGTGACAACATATGAATTTTGTCAGCATTTGATGTTCATTTTTTGAGTTCATTTGTCCTCTATATATCATACAGATGAGTATGATATAAAGATCTCATAAATGTGTATTTGATGTTCATTTGTCCTCTATCATCATTAATTTGCATAGCTTTATTTACTACAAAATAATAAGTGCTAATTGATGGAATATCCAGAGTCTAATGAGCATAGCCACTCTCTTTTAAGTGTGTCAATTTATCCAAACTCAAAACAAGATAACTTTGTTGGTTTTGTGAATATGAAAAAGAAATATCATTCCGATATATTAATTTTGAGTTCATAAATGCTCATCTGTATGATATATTAATTCTGAGTTTTGTAATCTTTTATTTGGTTGAATGTTGATCTTTACTTCTTTGATCTATCTTACTTGGATGACTTGTTCTTCCTTTTATATCTCCATTTCGAGGGAGTCACATCTCTTTATGTAACCCCTTACCCTAGGAAAGAGTGGCACCCTTTCAAAGATGGATGTCATCATAAAAAATATGAGTCAGTCCATTTACAGAGTTAGGTTATCTCCCTGCAACTTTTTAGACTGAATATTTTTGAGAAGGCATTCATACTTGGAAGCTCAAGATTGGAAATCCTTAACATGTAACTCAAGCCAATGGAATCTCCTTTCAATTCCATGCCTATAACATTTCCAGTCATCTGACAATCTTCTTTTTTTCCTAATAAAAAATAGTCAGTACATTTTAAGAAACATGGAGGGGAAAAATACCTTAGTAATTAGGAAATGTAAGAAAAACATTAGATCATATGCAAATCATAACTTATTTTGCAAGACCAAAGTCTAAAAATGATACAAATATCTTCTCCATGGCTTAAATTTCATTCTACATAGTCTTACCGGTCTACTTTACTAAAATTTGTTGTTTAATTAGAAAACTTTGGGGTTATACAGACTGCCCAAGACTACATCCTTTAAATCTTGAAAAATATCAACTAATCAATCAAGACAATCGATTGAATTTTACGGACATCAAAGTGTCTCTTTTTAAAATAAAAGGATTGATGTTTCCTAGTAGTATATTAGGTGATTAGGTTCAAAGTCTATTAATCCGGTGCCGAGCTTGCAAGGAGTTGAATCCAATTACATTTTAAAAAATATTGGTATTTATTTCTTTCAAGATGTCGATAAATCTAGTCTGTATATTATTTATAGGAAACTTGGATGAGAAATTGGATGAGAGGGTTCTTTACAAAATTCTGATAAGGTAGGATCTATTGTTGACCTCTATTGTGTTGTGATGTGCTCAGAAAACCACTTCAAATTATCTCTGTGTTTTCTGCTCTCCCACAAGGTTTTTGTATTTTTAGCCATCAGTGCTCCTATGATTTCCTTCTGCCTTTCCATGACCCTAGCTTGTGGCGTCTCCATCCAACATGCTGCTTGAGACATCTTTCCATATGAATGATCATGATACTAGATGGGTTCTAATCACAATCCATTATAGTTATTCCTTGACACTGTTAGCATTCGCTGCTAGCTATTAGGATATATTTTTTAGGCCATCAATAGCGAATTAATTGTTAGATTGTTTTATCTTACTAAATGAAAAATTAAAATATAGTTTATTCTCTGAAGATGAAGATAATTATATTTCAAACTGATTATTTGTAGGCCCCTAAATGATATCCATTGAAAATTTTCATTACTTGTAAGATTTGGTTAGTTTATAAAATTATTAATAAGTATCTTTATTTATTAATTTAACAATTGATAACAAGTTAGAAACATATTTATTGCTTGAGAAGAAATTTCCATTCTTAATCCAGAAAGTATGTTTTCATGGATATAATTTTTATTTACAAGTGTATTCAATATTTGACTAATTTTCTTTATTATAATTAAGTATCTTCCATCTCTGGAATTTGTTTGTTTGTACAATGTACACCTAGCGTCAATTTATTATCCCAAGGAACCACCCATAAAGAGAGAAGAATGATGAAGAAAAAAGGTCATAGTGTCCTCCATAAATAGCTTTAGAAGCACCATGTTTGGGTGCAGGTGGAAGTCTTATCAATCATCTCTAAAATAGTAGAGTAGGAACCTCCTATTCTTATAAAAATAAGAATTGCACCGAGCACAGGCAAGGAATTAAAGGAAAGATTTCCATGGCAATTTGAAAGATCTTGCTTCAAGATTTCGTCCATGTAGACAGTCCATCTCTACACCATCCTCATCTTTTCACCTACCTTATAAGATTACAAACTTGAGTATAATATCTATCTTTATAAACATACCTTAACTTTGTTTTAATTTTATCTAAGGGTGGCATTATAATTAAGGCAGCAATTCTATCTTCATCTAAATGGACCGAGCCCATTAGAAACTCATTTTGTGGTCAGTCAACAAGCTATGGGGTATTTTGGGAAAAGACTTACTGTGTAGGTTCTGAGGTAAGGATATAGAAGTCAAAAACATCCTTTCCTAGGTCTTCAAGGTCTATCAATTGAACCCTTTCAGTGAATAAGACACTGTTAGTATGGCCAATGACTGACGATTGTGGACCTGGGTAAAATTTTCATTTTCCAATCCCCCTTAGCTAGCTTTATCTCTTTGGATTTTTAATGCAATAGGTTTTCACCAACTTTTTGGTTAAAATAGTTTCTCATTCTATTAGCATATCTATAGACACGTATTGCTATCATTCTTATCAATTTTGATCAACTCTATTTTTTTTATTTTGTTCTCTGTGATCATTTCTCTAAAGTAAACCTATTCCGTTCTTTGATATTTTATCTAAAGCATTTCATTTTACTTACAAGGTTGTACATTGACAAACCTATCATCATGAGGAAGCTCTGCTAGCCTAAGCTTCAGTCTCCCTTGCCCAAATTCTTCCTAAAGCCACATTACATTAAATTTGAAAGGCTTTCCTTTTTAATGCATCCATTTATATAGTCAAAGAAATGGGACCATGGTTGGAGCTAAAATCTTTTGAGTGTTAGAAATAACGGAGGGGGGGGGGGGGGGGATCCGGTGGCNGGGGGGGGGGGGGGTGATCCGGTGGCCCCAAAATATTCCAATAAATCAACCCAAAAACTTAGTACCACAATATTAAACCACTAGTTATATTCAGTCCTATAAGATGAATGCCTTCAAATAAAATTATCAAATAACTAATGCTGAGAGTGCTCTGTTAAAACTTATTCTTAATGTTTACGTATTAGCATTCTTTAATTTACTGAAAAATAGTAAATTACTTAGAGTATACCGATCAATCCAGATTAGCTATGTGTAATGTTAAACACTAAAGTAATGACTCATAAACATATTAACACATGGATTTTTAACATGGAAACCCTGTTAAGGGAAAAACCACTTGGGACCGGTAACCCAAAATTTTTACTCTTCTGAAGTGAGCTTGGTGAAGAGCCAACCCTGTTAAAGGTTACAAACACACTGTTAGGTGTGACCTTGTTAGATGATTTAATAGAATAGTTTGTCACTTGATATCGGGCATCTCTATGCTACCTTCTATGACCAAACCCAGTGTAGTTTTTCAAATGGTATCTAGCATCTCATGCTATCTTCATGAACAAACTTTTTGATACTCCTTGAGATGTATCTCAATATAGAAAGGATCTTTAAATCCTACTAGGTTAAGAGACTTTTTGAATCAATGGTTAAACTAAAATAGTAAATGATCTATTCATACATACAAATTATACTTGTATATTTTTAGATCTATTGTAAGCTCATTTTACCTTTATGATCAATGTATCTTTTCAACACTTTTGCTCCACTTTTTTCTGTTCGGTGATGCTATGCTCTGTTTCTCGGTGTTCATAGAAATCTTTTTCTCTTTCCTTAGCTTGATTGATTAGGATTGTATGAAGTTGTTCTTCATCAGTTTCTCTTTAGCATCCTCTTTTCTATTCACTCCCTTCTTAATTCATAATGAATTAAGTTGTCTCTTTATAGACATGATATCACCGTTTCTATGTTTTTGACTTTCTTGATCTTGGTGTGATCCACAATTCTCGCCAATCTTTATTTAAAGCTTTACTCCTATTTTATCTCAAAGAAATCTCTTTGACAACTGTATTAATTTTTTTTTCATATTTTACTTATCTTTGGCTTTAACTTGTCAATGAGAACAATGGTAACAACCAGTTAAGTCTATCTTTAGCTCTTCCAGCTAGATATTTTGTCATTTCTAAACTCTAGTTAACTTTGGTGTTTTAACTCTTATTATCTTTGGTCAATACTTCAGTTCTCCTCAGGATGCTCTGTCGGGTAACACTATAATTATAGTTTTCAATTATGCTTGTGATTCTTCTCATCGGTAATGCTTGTCAGTTTTCTTTTTTGGGCATCATTGTGACTTTTCTCTCAGGTTTCTCTGTCCATTGGGTTCCACTAACCATCGGTGTTTGAAGTCACTTAGTGAATGCTGATCTATTATGCATTACTGAAAACATAATCTTTATCTCTTTGATTATCTAAAGTCTTTGACACTTTGAATATAACCAATTAGATTATATCAAGTTGACATCAATGATAATACAATCCATTAACTGATTTAATGTCTTGCATTATCTTTTTACATTTCGGTGATCAACTTAACATATTCAAAAATTTAATCAATTACATGTCATCAATCTCTCCCTTTGGCATTGATGGAAACACACTACATTATCACACTATATTATTACTAATACAATATGAAATATAATAGTTTCATCAATCTTTCCTATTGTAACTATTACAAATGTCTGGCTCTCGATAAGCTCAAATAGCTTAGTTTTTTTTCTTGCAGAGTGAGTTCTTCAATATTTAATCCCTTAACTAGATAGATGTAGCAACTTCTCTCTTTGTTCTGATATGTGCTCTTCCTTGACTATCCCTCTTCTTGATAATCTCTTTTTCCTTTGACAATAATTAGTCATCTCTCCCTTTGTGTGTATTCTCTTCCTTTTGTCTTTGATTACGGTAAAAATAGGTTTTGAAGGGGCCCCAAAACCCTATTACAAAAGAGAAGAGAGATAAGCATGAAGACCCAAAGAACAACTAGCTACCCCTAGGAGAGGAGCAGGCTACAAAGGGACAACTCCCAAATTTAGCAATAAGCACCTACATTACAAAAAGAAAAAAATGCTGGAAGAAAAATAGAGAAAGAAAGCCACCAGCACCGAGGTCAAGACATAGTCTTCAAGAATCTCTCAGAGTCCTCTAGCTGAGTCTGCATGGTCTTCACATTATCTTTTAGCCTCTAAATGTCCTGATCATCAACCTTATGCTTCTTTGACCTAGTATGGGTACTAGGTCCCATCCATTGGGTAGGTTCAGTGAGGTCAATAGTATCTTTGTTTCCTTCCAGCATTTTACTCAGAGTATTCAAGTTCTCTAGAGTAGACTTCATACCTATATTAACCAGGCTAAGCAAATGTTTTAACATTTCCTCATTCCTACTTGTCTTCTCCTGGATAGGTATCATAGCTATCTCGACTGCTTTTTTAATTTTTTCATCCATATCAGAACCATAATCAAGCACACAGGCATTAGCATTGTGAGAATACTCCTTCCTAAAATTATCAATTGTTTCCTCGATGATAGAGTTCTTATTTTCCAATTTGATACATCTATTCTTAAGCTCAACCAAATCACTCTGCACCCATTTGTCCAGATTATAACTGTAGATGGATTTATTTTTAGCAATCTCAAGGGGGGTCATGATGATTTTTCTTCTGACCTGCGAATCCATCTTTCTAATTTTACTTTGAAGAGGTTTGGATTTACTACCATGAAGGATTGTCTCACTATCCTCCTCCTTGTTCTCCTTCCCTGAGCTGGGGGAATCGTGGGATTCCAAAATTTCCTCTCCTAGAACCCTAAAGCTATTATCCCCCAAGTTGTCTGCATTACTATCATTAAGATTAGTGTCAGTCTCTTTGACATTATTGTTGTCATCCTCTACCTCAATCTTAGTATTCTCTTTACCTTTAGAATTAATAGTCTCTAGAGCAGGGTTAAGCTTCTCCCCTCTTTTCTGATTATCTTGACTATCCTTGGGACTATCCTTGGCATTATTGATTTCAAGATCCTCTGAATCCTTCTCCTTAGGGGTCTGGGTAGTGGGATTAGGCACAACATTACTACCCACCTAAGTATTCATAACAACCTCAGTCTCAATGTTCTGGGGAATAAGCTTCACACCATCAGGCTCCGGGAGGATAGGGCTAGCAGAGGGCTCCAGGACATTCTTATCAGATTCAGAGGCAATGACATCACAAGGGTGCTTATCATTCTTCAGCCCTTCTAGAGGCTTAGAGGAGGTTGGCTCAAAGAGAAAAATTGCTTTCTTAGGTTTAGGATTCTTTGACAGAGAACCAACATTATTCCTTTTTTTGATCTGGGCAAGGATAGGGTCGGGAATGTGGTCTCTAGCATATTCAGCAATAAGGTGAATGAGCCCAACATGGAGAATAGGGAATTTCTTCACTCTATAATCAGTGATACTTTGGTTAAGTGAATAGAGGAGAAAGTAGGGAAAAGAAATACAGATATCATGTGTAAAGTGATTAACTAGGGAAAAATGATAATTATAGACCCTAGAGAATCTCCCCTCAAGAGTGAAGTATTCCATTATAACTTTGATGATAGAACCCCAAATTTTGTCAATATTATCCATATCAACATAGTCTTTCTTACCTTTAACCAGAAGATCCCTCTCCTTGTTAGTGACAGGAAATTTCTTATAAGCTTTGGTACCAACCTTCACCTCTTTCAAATACTTCAGACCATCCAGCGGGAGACTAGTTTTTTCCGATAGGAGCTCGAGGCTGAGGCTAAAATATTTTCTTACAATATTCACCGTGCCCTTATCCCAACCATTAGCAAATGCTTTGGAGACATCTTTTTCAAAACCATGGAGTCTCTAAAGATACCGGTGAACATGGCCTTTCCTCAAAATTCTCCAAACTTCCTTATCCTGCTTCCACTTGCATTCCTTAGGCTCTTCTCTTCTGAGATCACCACCCATGGATGAATACTTCACCTGCTCTTTTTTCACAGACTAGGAAATGTTATGATTTTGGTTGTTCTTTGGCATAATAAGGCTGTTAAAGTGATTCGCAATCCTCTTCACATGCGCGAATTGGCCAAAGTTACTAATGATGACAACAGCACACATTAAATTTTGGGCTTTCATAATGGGAGAATGATTCCACATCTTGGAGATGTACTTAGCATTATTTTGAATGTCATTCAAGATCACCCCAATCTGAGATGAATTAAGTGATATCATTAAAGCTCCTTTTAATGACTCCTTTTTGCCTAATTTTATCATAATTAATAAATGAGGTGACCGCATCATTACACATAGTATTACCATTCCATTTTTGAATCCCCTCACTTTTGGCTCTAATATTGGCAAGACAATCAGCAACCTGATTGGTCTCTTGATAATTATGAGATATATGGAACATCTCAAAGGATTGGACTATAGTTTTAATTTTGAAAATGATATGCTCGATAGTCCAGGATGGGGTATTGATATCTTTAATATTATTTATAATATTTAAAGAATCACCTTCAAGCTAGACTCTTTTGAATCCCATTTCTTCCACCAGCAGGATGGTATTGAGGGCGGCGAAGGCCTCTACTCTATGATTAGATTGAATTCCCAAGGGGACTGAAATGGCACCTAAACAGTTTCCAAATCTATCTCTGATGATTCCCCCACCCCCAAAGACACCCGGGTTGCCTTTGGAGGCCCCATCACAATTTTCTTTTACCCAACCATTAGGAGGAGCAATCTAAAATGAGGAATCTCTTAGGGTGCAATCTTGAGAATTGTGAAGAGGAAAATTCCAAGTAGACCAATCCACATCTGGGTTGAGAATCTAGAGCTTTCTCTTGCTATTAGTTATAGCAGTACTGAAATTTTCCTTAATAGCTCTAGACATTATGTTGAAGATAATTTTAGGTTTAGCAAATTTCTCTCTGAAGATTCTATTATTTCTTTCCTTCCAGATACACCAGCAAAGATGAGGCAGGATTAGATTCCAAAAGTTTCTAACAAGATCATTATCAAAAGGATATCTCCATTGAGTGACAAAATCCTACCAAGAGTAAGGAAAGAACCAAGCCAAATTTGATTTTTGAGAAACCAAGTACCAAACTCTCCAGGTAAAACTACAGTGGATCATGAGGTGATCACAGGATTCAGCTTGTTCATTGCAAAGAAAACATCTATTAACATGACAGAAACCTCTTTTAACTAAATTATCAATGGTAAGGGGCTTATTCTGGATAAGAATCCAAAAGAAAAAATTAATCTTTGGAGTAAGGAGTTTATACTAGATAGATGCACACTGAGGCTTAACTTCCTTGGAGAAGAAGAAAGAGAAGGCAGAGGCCACCATGAATTCACCATTAGTAGAGAGGTTCCACACAATTTTGTTAGGATGATTACCTTCACTAAACCAGGACTACAACTCGATCATAAGAGGAGACAGACTTCTATCAAGGCTAGAGAGATCCTTCCAAGAATTATTAAGCCTGTAGTCAGAAACTTTATAACCAATAGTATTTTTAGCTTGGATAATAATATCCTTCCAATCTTGTCTTTCTGAAAGGGGGCAGTCATGGATCCAAGGATCATCCCAAAATTCAATATTGGTCCCATCACCCAATTTCCACCTTATTCCTTTTCTCAAAAAATCAATGGAAGAGCAAAGACTATTCCAGATATAAGAGCCATTAACCCTAGCATCATTGTTTAGGAGGTCCTTCAAATTATTGGAATTAAAGAGGTATTTAATTTTAATTATACCATTCCATTTTTTAGTATCCCCAAAGATTCTCCAAACCTTCTTTTCCAAAAGAGCCTTGTTGACAAGCTTGATAGGTCTTAACCCCATACCCCCTTTACTTTTAGGCTTACAAACTTTTTCCCAGGCAATCAGGCTAAGTCTTTTTTTATCTTCAACACCAGTCCATAAAAATCATTTTTGGATAGTTTCAAGCACCACTGCAAACTTGTGGGGAATCTTAAAGAGACTTAAAGCATACACAGGAAGATTTTGCAGGGTTGACTTCAGAAGCTGAAGCTTACCAGAGCTGCTAAGGAGAGCACCTTTCCAACCTGCTAGCTTCCTATTAAATTTTTCAACTATTTGAGTCCAAAAATTGTCAAGAGGTTTAGAGCAAAGGGGGAGACCCAGGTAGGAAGAGGGAAGAAAACCAATCCTGCAACCAAGAATTTTATAAATCTTTGACTGTCTCTCAGGGGGGGTATTGATAAAAAAGATGAAACTCTTATTCCAATTGATGAGTTGACCCGTAGCCGCGGTATAGATAGATAAATCTTTTTTAAGATTCCTAGCTTCTTTAACAGTAGCTTCACCCATGAAAAGAGTATCATCAACAAACTGTTCATGGGAGCAAGAGGATCTGACTGAGGAGGGTTGGAGTCTAGAGATGATTCCAACATTTACAAGTTTAGATATGTATCTTCCCATCCCTTCAACCAAAATAGGAAACAATATTGGAGATATAGGGTCCCCCTACCTAAGACCCCTTGAAGGTTTGAAAAAAATGGAGGACCCACCATTCACAATAATAGAGATCATAGTAGAGACTAGCTGATCAAAAATTTTAATGACCCCTGCATCAAAACCAAAGCTGCTTAAGAATTTTTAGAGGAACTGCCAATCAACCCTATCATAGGCTTTAGATAAGTCCAATTTCATGAGAAAGCCCTATTTCTTGGCTGTTTCAAGGGAATGAATATTCTCACGAGCTACCACTATGGAGTCAAGGATTTGTCTCCCTAGAACAAAACCATTCTACTGAGGAGAGAAAATTGAGGGCAGCAAAGAAAGCAGTCTGGATGTCATAACTTTGGCTATGATCTTATAAATCCCATTACAAAGACTAATTGGTCTTAAAGATTCCACCATATTAGCACCATGAATTTTAGGAACAAGGACCAAGAAGGTGGCATTAAGTTCTCTAAGAAGAGCTTTTGTTCCAAAAAATTCTTTGACAACATGGAGAACATCCTAACCAGTGATCTCCTAGAATTGCTGGAAGAAGAAGAGGGGAAATCCATCAGGACCTGGAGATTTGTCGCCTTCAAAGGAGAAGCCAACATCTCTGATTTCCTTATCATTTGGGATAGCTTTGAGTCTAGAGTTGGTATCTTTGTTTATCAGTAAAGGAATAGCAAAGAGAATTTCATTTTGGCTTTGGGAGTCAAGATTAACATCTTTGGATAAGAGGAGAGAGAAAGACTGAAGCATTTCCTTTCTTATCTCTTCTTCCTTAACCAGAGTCTTATTGTTCACAATTAAGGAAGAAATTCTATTAATAGCTTTGTGTTTCATGGCTGTCATATGGAAGAATCTGGTATTTTTATGGCCATCTTTAAGCCAAAGGGCTCTTGATCTTTGTCTCCAAAAAGACTCCTCTTTAGAAATAATGTTATGATATTAAGCCACCAGCACATTCTCAGTACTTCTGTGCTCCTCAGAGAGACCCTCTTTTTGAATAGTTTCTTGAATAACCTTGATCTCTTCCTATTTGATACTTTTAGCCTTGAAGATGTCTCCAAAGACATCCTTGTTCCAAATTTTAACATTTCTCTTGACATTACTCAGCTTTTTAGCTATTCTATACATGGCAGTACCTTCCTGGTTATAATTCCACCATTTAGTTATACAGTCCTTCAGATTAGGGTGGGCTAGCCACATCTTCTCAAAGAGAAACAGAGTGTTCTTTTTCCCATTCAAAATGTTAGCATTGAAGATGATAGGGAAATGATCAGAACCAATCCTAATAGAAGAAGATAAAGAGCAGGAAAACTTAGAGAGCCAATCAAGACAAAGGAGAGATCTGTCAAGTTTTATCTAGATGAGATCATCACCAGTTCTTCTATTTGACCAAGTATAGGAAATACCTTCCAGCTCCATATCAAAGAAAGATTGATCATTAATATACTCAATGAGATCCATTCTGCTATCAACTTGAGAGAGAGCTTCGCCCATTTTATCATCAGCCAACAGGGGGGTATTGAAATCTCCCATAACCATCCAGCTAAGGGTCTGGAAATCATTTCTAGTTTCTTTTAGTCTTTTCCAAAATCTAAGCCTACCACATTTTGTATTAGGTGCATAGATATTCATCAAGTTCCAAGAACAATCCACTTTAAGGTGTTTAACATGAATAAAGATAATGTTCTTCTCAACATGGAGCTTCTTACAGTTAACAATAGAGTTGTTTCAGAAAATCACAACACCTCTAGAAGCACCATCAGAGTCGCTACCAATACTACTACCATTCTTAAAAGGGTTAATTTTCTCAACTTTCTCTCTAGACATTTTTGTTTCCTGGATGAGAATAATATCAGGTTTTGTATCTCTTACAATATTTCTAAGAACATCTTGTTTAT
>MU227991.1:1322463-1339842 GCA_018584345.1 Thuja plicata | reverse complement strand
TTATCTTGTGATCTTTTGCTTGAGTTGTTAAACTCCCTTTCTAAGCACATAAGATCTGATTCCAATTGTTAGAAATAACTAAGTGAGGGGGGGTGGGGTTGAATCAGTGGCCTCAAAATATTCCAATAAATCGACCCAAAAACTTAGTACCACAATATTAAGTCTCTAGTTATCTTCAGTCCTATAAGATGAATGCCTTCAAATAAACTTATCAAATAACTACTGCTCAGAGTGCTCTATTAAACCTTATTCTTAATGTTCACCGATTAACAGTCTTTCATTTACTGGAAAATAGTAAATTACTTAGAGTATACCAATCAATCCAGATTAGCTATGTGTAATGCAAAACACTAAAGTAATGACTCATAAACACATTAACACATGGATTTTTAACGTGGAAACCCTGTTAAGGGAAAAACCACTTGGGACCGGTAACCCAAAATTTTCACTCTTCTGAAGTGAGCTCGGTGAAGAGCTAACCCTGTTAAAGGTTACAAACACATTGTTAGGTGTGACCTTGTTAGAGGATTTAATAGAATAGTTTGTCACTTGATATCAGGCATCTCTATGCTACCTTCTATGACCAAACCTAGTGTAGTTTGTCAAATGGTATATGGCATCTCATGCTATCTTCATGATAAAAATTTTTGATACTTCTTAGGATGTATCTCAATATAGGAAGGATCTTTAAATCTTTCTCAATTTAGAGACTTTCTGAATCAATGGTTAAATTGAAACAGTAAATGATCTATTCATACATACAACTTATACTTGTAGATTTTTAGATCTATTGTAAGCTCATTTTACCTTTCTGATCAATGTACCTTTTCAACACCTTTGCTCCACTTTTTTCTTCTTGGTGATGCTATGCTTTATTGCTCAGTGTTTACATAAATCTTTAGCTCTTTCCTTAGCTTGATTGATCAGGAATGTATGAAGTTGTTCATCATTAGTTTCTCTTCAACATCCTCTTTTCTATTCACTCCACTTCTTAATTCGTAATGCATTAAGTTGTCTCTTTATAGACATTATATCACCATTTCTAGGTTTTTGAATTTCTTGATCTTGGCGTGATCGAGAATTCTTGACAATATTTATTTAAAGATTTACTCCTATTTTATCTTGAAGAAATATCTTTGACAACTGGATAAAACAACTTTTCATCTTTTACTTATCTTTGGCTTCAACTTGTCGATGAGAACAATGTTAACAACCAGTTAAGTCTATCTTTATCTCTGCTAGCTAGATATTTTTTCATTTCTAAAATCCAGTTAACTTCAGTGTTTTAATTCTTGTTAGCTTCGGTCAATACTTCAGTTCTCCTTAAGCTTCTCCATCGGGTAACACTATAATTTTGGTCGTAGGTTATGCTTGTGATTCTTCTTGTCGGTAATGCTTGTCAGTTTTTTGGTTCAGGCATCACTGTAATTTTTCTCTCAGGTTTCTCTATTCATTGGGTTCCACTAAATGTCGATGTTTGAAGTCACTTAGTGAATGTTGATCTATTATGCATTACTGAAAACATAATCTTTATCTCTCTGATTCTCTAAAGTCTTTGACACTTTGAATATAACCAATCAGATAATATCAAGTTGACATCAATGACAATACAATCCATTAACTAATTTAATGTCTTGCATTATCTTTCTATATTTCGGTGATCAACTTAACATCTTCAAACATTCAATCCGTTACATGTCATCATTAAGATGTCACATTCAATTTGGAAATTGTTGTGAATCCTCCTATTTTGTTACATTAGGTGAATATTCCTGATATTTTTCTTCTCATCCCAGAAAGCATGATCACTTATGAACTGCTTGAAGTCCAGTTATGATTTGAGTCTCTCTAGGGTTTCCTTTCTAGCTTTTCCTGATCAGGGATGATTGTGTTTGAGTGATCTGCAATGGTAACTATCTTATCTCCTTAAAATCCCGTGGATACCTTTTATACAACACATCTGATTTCGTAGAAAAAGGAGAGTATGAGGCATAAACGTTTACTGGAATAGTTTTGAGCCCCTTCTTGTAGCTTTGGATGATGCAAGTGAGCTAGTTCTCATGTGAGTCACTAGAAAGACCTAAAACTATTTGGATTCCACATCGCGATCAGTGGTTAATAAAAAATGTCTAAAATTTATTCAAGCTCTAGACATCCATTCTCTCCCTATTACCATTTATTGTTTCTCTATGCATATGATAACCAATGTGTTAATATGAACATGCCCTTTCGATAGGTTTCTTTTGGTGTAAGCCCCAAGGCCACCAAAATGCTCAATTCTCTAGGAGAGGCTCTTTGTAACTCTCGCTACATCTATGAGAAAATACCTTATCTTGGCCTCCATTCATTTTTCTTCTTGTGAATTTCTCTCTCCTTTTGAATAGCTGGTCATTATAAGGAACTTTCTTCTTATTCTCTATTTGATGTAGTAGTTCTCTTCACTTTCTTGTTGAATGGTGGTTGAGTTCTATGTTGAAGAAAGGAGTAGATAAGAAGAATGAGGAGTTGATAGCCACCATGATTGAGACTTGAGAGAATTCATGTAGTTGGTAAAAGATTGAGAAAGGAGTTGATAAGCATAATGAGGAGAAAGAAGTTATATTACTTTATTGGGAAAATGCACAATACTAATTATTAATTTCATTAAACATTAAAAATAATGCATTCAAGCTATGAAGGAATGTCTCCAACAGGAAAAGGGAGTTTTTTTAATTATGAGTTGTCTCAGTGATGATCATCACAACCTTCAAAGCAGGACTGGGGCAATTGAGAAAATTAGCACTACTAAAAGAGTAGAAAAGAGTCTAGCTAAAGTGATTCAATAGAATCTGAACAATATAGTATGAAATGGTATGCTTCCTAGCAACCAAAAGGCTCCATGTATACTCTATTTAGGGAGGATGGAACTCTACTTTCTGCAAGTCCCTTCCCACAAATGCTGCCTCTGTTTGGACTTGGAAAGAATCTGTTAATTCTTCCATGGGTAGCCAAGCCTCAAAGATCCCCAACTTTGCATTTCCAACTCCAAGGTCAATAGATGGAAATGATTAGCTTGGATGAGTCTCAATACAACTTTTGGCTTTGATTCACAAAGTTTACATAGGCCAAGGAGATTTTGCAAATGTGTATGGCATATGCTTTTTAGATGAGAATGTATTGCATGATAGGATTGAATTGGTGTAGAAGGATATACAGAAATATACCTGGTCTATGTAGGGGTTTCAACTTTCTTTTCTTTTGGAGGGTGATTATTATAGGTCTTTTGAATCTGTTGTATCCTTCATTTGTCATACCTTTGTGATAACTATTTTGTAAAATTGTCTTTTTATTAATGCAATATGATGTTTCATTAGAAAAAGGACAATAATCATATTTTACTCTATTAGTGTGTCTTACATATTGTGAATTTCTTTTTCTTTTTCCTTATAATCTTTGAGCACAAATTCCTTCATGAAACTGCTTAGGCAAATGGTTGTGTATTTTCAAGTTACTGTCCAAAGGAAACTGGTTCATCCAAGAGAAAAGTTGCAAAACACTCACTTTGATAATAAGGTATGAATTAGTACCCAGACCTTTTTAAGTACAAATAATCAGTGACATTATGATAACTTCTACTTTAATTTTTGGTTATAGTCTAATAAGAAATCAATGAAAGATACTATCATTTACAATGGGGAAGCTTCAGGTTCAAAAAAAAACATTTACAACTATTGATGATGTTCTTATAGGTTTGGTTGATTGGATATGTAATCATGTGTGTTAGTTTTCACAAATGTTTGTGACAAGTACATCATTTAGACAATGAAGCAAATTAAAATATTTACTTTCTTTCTTGGATGAATGTCTTGATTTTTTTTGGAAAGAAAATTAGCATAAACCCATGCCAAATAAACACCATGTGCCCATAATCTTAGAGTGGATTTTTCTTATTGGAGGAGACTATGCATTAATTTTGTGGTGTTAGGGCTTTGATTGGGTGTAGTGTTCTGATTTTTGGTTAAGTTATATTCAAGTGTAAAAATCTCTTTACTTAAAAAGTATACGAATGGGAAGAAGAGAACAATGAGACTCGTAGCATTGAGACTCATCGAATCCCAATACAAGTTGACCAAAATAAGTCATTTGACATGACCCACTAATATGGTAAAGTATTTTAAAACTTAAAGAACTGCAGAGTTTTGTGCTATATTTTTATTTTTATGATTTTTAAATTTTTGGATTGTCTTATTGATTTTTTTGAGTTTATCTTCCAGAAAAAGGTTAGAGGAGGAAGATTTAATCATAAAAAGTATTTACTCTATTGAATTATTGTGTGTTTATCATTTGTTGAGGACTATTCCATGGTCAAATGCAAGGCCACACTGCTCTTGAAATTTATTTTGGTCTTATTTTGGTGTCATAAATTAATTCTTACAAACTACATTGTACTTTATTTGTTTGTCTCATGTTTCTGCTACATCTTAGTACAAACAAGAGGATAAATTAGTATTCATCAATGTTAGTATTAAATATATCATATTTTGAATAATCTTTGCATACCCTAACAAAGAGTTTTATAAGTCAATAAAAACAAGTGTACCTCTGTTGAAACTTAATGAAAGAAAGTGCTTCAAAAGCCACCAAGGCGAGGGCTCGGTACTTTTTCAGGCTTTCAAAATCCTTTATAGATTCATACCACCCCATAAAAATGATAACCACTCCTTTAACCACCCTACAACCAACTCTTGGTCAGTTTGGCCTCTTAATCCTTATATTGTCAACATTGACAACTTTGTTGTCCATGTGACAACTTACAATATTTTGCAATTTTAACACTTGTTTCTTTTTTCATGACATAAAATTGGCCTATTATTGTCCCTTTAGACTCAAAACATACACTAAATTCCTACTTTTCCTTTAGACCCACATATTATCCCTTTAGGGCTTTATTAGCCATATTTGTGACATTCAATTACATTGACACAAAATGAACTTAAATGGCTCTATTGGACATGATTACATCACAAAATGACCTTATAGGTCGTATTTGTCTTCATGCCTTCATGGATCTTAAAGTGACCCCTGGTGTGCTCTTTGAATCTACTGCACCAGACACTACCTTGAAACCTCTAAGAATGGTGAATATATGATCTCTCAAATCAGTAATAAGATCAGATCAATTAATGAGTTTAGAGATGAAACTGGCTAGTGTAAAGCAAGAAACCTGAACCTTTACTAGTATCCTTTCCACCTATGTTCAAATGGGATCCATAGAACATGGTACAACCATCCATCAAGTCATAATTGAAAATGGATTGATTCTTATTATTATAGTTGTAAATTCTCTTGCAGATATGTATTCGAAATGTGGAAGAATAAACAAGGCACATGAACTATCGAACAAAATGCATTAAAGAGGTGTCATCTTGTGGACTGCAATGATTGTAGGATATGCACAAAATGATCTTGTTGAAAAATATTTATAAAATTTTAAAGAAATTCCACAACCTTTACCAACATTTTTAAGGTCTATGCAAAAGTGGGAGCTTTGGAATAGGGTATGAGCATACACCAAAGTATAACATAATGGATTTTTTTATCTGATTTTGTAGTTACAATTGCCTTGGTATAAATATATGTGAAATGTGGAAGCATAGAAAGGGCACATGAACTATTTGAAATAATAACTATAAGGGATGTCATGTCATAGAATGCCATGATTGCAAGTTATGCACAAAATGGATTTGTTGACAAGGCTTTAGAAACTTTCAAGCAATGTGGTTAGAAGGTGTAAATCCAAATTCCACAACCTTTTTTATCATCCTTATAGCCTATGCCAAAATGAGGGATTTGGAACAGGGTATCTTGGTGGAGGAGGAGGTAGGGTGTAGTTAATACCATTTCCATGAAAGGTTAAGAATGTCATTGAGAGACCCCATGTCAAATGAATTTCAAGATGACAATAAACAAGCATTTCAAAAGAACCATAGGACACCATAAAATTCACAATTTGACACATCTTCAAAATATAGATAAAAAATTCATGCACTAATCATCTTGCCCTGAAATCAAGCTTCATTGATTGCAATCAATTAAAAAAAACTCCTTAGACTTTGGCTAACAAACTTGATCTTAAACTGCTGTCATGATTTCCCTTCTTATCTGCATTGAATGCCTAATTTACTGATTGATTGCATGATTATTTCAACTCAGTACGTGATACATCAAACTTATGGAAGTCTACATAAGCCTTCTTGAGTTGCATTATTCAATAATTTTCCTTCTACTCAACAATAAATAATACTATTTCTTCATTAATTTTCCATCTTCATTTGATGGATCTTTGTTACTTGGATTTTATGACAATGGCATCATTGTATTTTTCATAAGAGAATTCTATTTTATGCTCGTGATAGTCTTTTCTCCTTGTCTTGGCTCCATATGACAGTGTTTTGATCTCCAAGATGGTGTCTACTCTCTTGACCTCACAGTGGTAATTCTTAAGAAATAGTGGTACTTCTTAAGAATAGTCATAACACCTTCAAAATAGTGACTAAAATCTTGAAGAACAGTTAGTTTCATTTCATTGATGGCACCTATCACTAAATATCCTTATTGTACAGAATGCCTTGAAAATAATAAAAAGAGTCTATGACCTCTTTCTTTACAGTCATTATATTATAATGCATTCTCCATTTAAGCATCACTATCATCCTCATTATCTATATCACTGCTATTCTTGGTGACTGATGAAAAAACACTGTAGATTTGAAGGTCTCTATATGTAGAAAGAAACTAATATATTCAATTTTTCAAGCACCCAAATATTTCAAAACTTAAGGCAAGTAACAACTATTATTTTGCTTGAAACTAAAATTGCTAAAATTGATTTTGAAGCATCTTGTGAACTGGCCTCTCATTATAAACAAAAAACTATCCTTTGAAGATAGATAGAGAAGTTCTAAAAGCTATAACCACTAAACTACCTTAAATTATCACTTTCAATTTCTCAGAATAAACAGAACATAAGTCCTTGTTATATGGCCCATAAAGAAAATTTAAAAACCATCAAGTTCTCCAGATTTGTTGTACAAAATTTAGCTATATCATTATGGAGATGGGTGCTAAAATTTTCTTCTCAAAACCCTTTGCATCAAGTGAATTTATCATCTAGCACATGTAGAAAACAACTAGAAAATTACAAATGCTATTTATGTATTGCGATATAGTTTTATGTTTTTGTTAGTTATGGAATTGAAAATACCCATGGGTTCCTCAATTTAATTTTCTAGGGGTATTTATAGGATTTTTTCTAAATGTGATGGTTTTCCTTGCAATCAAACTATTAGGATCAAAAAATAAATTTGTGCACTTGTTACCATCAATGGCAACCTTGCTCATTGCTGATTATGGATAGTCATCTTTTACCCTTGCAAAAAGCTTCATAACTTGTTTTAGAGGATCAACCAGACCCTTTCCGTGATCCTTCATGGATAGGCTCACATCTCTATTCATTTTTGGCACTATAGGACACCATAGTGTACCTATAAACACTCCATTCTCAGTCACTGTTTGCTTGCAATCATAATTCTGAGTTTTTCCTTGAACAACCACATTCTTCATAACCATTAGAGATGTCTTATGCCGCAGATCTATCCCTTTTTATTTTAGTATAGAAAATTGGACAACGTGTTATGCCATGATTATTTTTTATTCTACTGTCCCACAAATGGAAATTTCTATTTTGGTTCATTGTCCTATGAAATATTTTAAATTTAAAAAATTTCTTTGAGATATTGCCCACTGTATTTTTGATTCTCTTATCACTATTTTCACATCTCTCATTGACTGTAGTGGACTATTGTCTAAAATAGTAACCAATGTTTTCACATCTCTGTCTTTGTGACAATTGTCTCTTGTATCATTCTATTTTGATTCTTCTTCAACATAACCATGCCTAAACATTATTATCCACTGTACCTTTCATGACTTGAATGGTATCTTTTCTTGTCTATGGCAGTGTTGTCTTTATGACCTTCTTGGCTGTTATAGTTGTATTGAAATAGGGATGTCCCTTAACTGTATATCAGGGATCTCTATCTCTTATTCACCTTTGATAAAAAATAGTGGCATATCCATTGATAATGATGTTGTCCTCCATTAGTGTTCTTGATTGCCTTTCATTGTTTTTGGTCATTGTATAATTGTATTAGAATTATCATTGTTTTTTCATTTGTGCTCTTTGTCACTGTCTTTCAACTTTTTCCTTTCACTGCTATCATACATTGAAATCAATGTTACTTGTGAATTTCACGAAGGACTTTTCTGTCCTTTGTTTTTGTGTATTCCCTTGACTGTGGTTCATGAACCTTGCATCTCTTTTTTCATTAAAAGTCACTATCAAAATTCCTATATGACTTCCCTTTGATCCTTGGACTATTGATGAACTGTTAAGTGTTGTAATCTATATGGTTGTTTTGAAACTCAATGTTCACTATTCTATATCCTTGTGTTGTAATTGTATTGAACAAAAAAACTATTTAGCATTATACCTTTGTGATTTGTAGCAGCCATGATAGTCTTTTCTGCTCATATGATAGTCATGCCTTGCTTATGGAACATGAATGCCATTTGTGAACTATCATTTGTCATGTGTTCTTCATGAATGCCCTTTAGTGTTTGGAAAAAAACATCTTCATTAGTTGTCATAGCTCCATGAAAATTCTTAGTCTCTTGCTTCTTAAATTGTTTTGGTCATTGCCTTGAGTGATTTTTACATTGTAACAACACTATTAATGCTCTTTTCCAAATAGTTAAGAAAAATAACAAGTTAATTTGCTTTCTAGTTGTCCATTCACGTGTTTTGAAAGTCTTCTGTTTAAGTTGTCCAGTGTGCAAAATCAAAAGATGAAAATTAGTCCAAGGGTCCTATATTTTCTAATAATATCCAACTATTTATGTAATTGCATCATGCTATGTTTTTCTTTCTATGAAATGAACTCCTGAGTGTGATTATGGTTTACAAAACTTCAACTTCTAAAAGAAAATACTCAATATCAATAGTTTTCTTATATATGATTTATGTGTGTCTAACTTGTTTTACATTGATAGGATGTCAAATTATTACATGATGAGATTGCTAGGGGTATTGCTAAACGTGATGGTTTTTCTTGCAATCCAAATGACCTTTTTTTGACTGATGGAGAAATTCCTTGGGTAAATTAGACTATAGCACTTATTGAAGAATTTGCTAGCCTAGATTCTTATATTTTATTTATAATAGTCCTCACAAGCTGCCCGTTGTTTGGGAAGGTATGCATGCTTACTATTGTATTGGATATGATGTAAACATGTTCGTATGATGATGCATTTACTCATAAGGTCAAAAAAGGATGGAATTCTTTGTCCAATTCCACAGTATCCACTGTACTAAGCATCTCTTTCCCTTCATGGTGGGAAACTAGTATGTATGTATACAGTTGGTTTATTTTAACTTTATAAGAAGAATTGGCATTCTTCACCTTTTTTTGAAAAATTTCCCTGTAGGGATGCCTTCTGCATGTTTGGTTCTCAGTGGCTCTAAGAAGGTTTACTAACTAATTATTTTATATATTTGTAGGTTCCATACTACTTAAATGAGGCAACAAGATGGGGATTGGAAATATCTGAAGTCAAAGAATAGCTGAAAGTAGCTCACTTAAATGGAATTGATATTCAGGCTATTGATGTTATAAATCCTAGAAATCCCATGGGTCAAGTGAGCCAAATGTAATTAAAAGAAATAAATATGGTATCACAATTTTCTGAGATCCATATTGGACCAGTAATGTTCTAGACTTTTTAAAGGTATGAATGCACTTTAAGCCTTCTATGCTCTATCATAAAATAATTAAAAGTGATAACTCAATTGCATGTCTTCTAAACAGATCGAGCATGGTTAATTGGAAAACTAGATTTGTAATCATTCTCAAAGTTTTAGTCTTTATAACACTCTTAATAACACTTGAAATTTCATGAAGGTTCTATCAAAGGAAAACCAATAAGAGATAGTGCGGTTTTTCAAGAGTGAAGGCTTGGTTCTTCTTGTTGATGAGGTAGCTCTTTTAATCACATATGACTATCCATTTACATTTTCCTTTCTTTGGTTATCTATGATTTAATGTAAAAAATAAATTCTATATCATATTTTGAATTGATAGTGACTCACTAGAATATGAGGACATGAAATCAATTCTTGAGTTATTCATGGTGGAATAGCTTCCACTTCTAACTCTAAAAGTTTAAATTGAGTTAGTATTTGGGAAACACAAGTTTACCAGGACAATATTTATACAGATAACAAAGAATTCCACTCTTTCAAAAATATTTCAAGGAGTATAGGCTAAAATGAAAAGGACATTTGTCTTATATCTTACCAGTCAGTATCCAAAGGTACTTAATTACACTTCCAATACACCTCTATGGTGTCAGTGTACTCAAAGCTTTAGACTGGACTGTATACATAGTATGATTATTCTTTAAAGGGTACTAGCTCAATGGAAGAGCACCTACTTTACAAGTAGTAGGATGGTGGTTCGATTCCATTATGCCCTAATATGACTAAATATATGACTAAATTAATGAATAAATAAATGACTAAATAAATGACTAAATAAAAATAAATGAATAACTAAATGACTAAATAAATGACTAAATAAATAACTAATTCAATGACCAAATCAATGACCAAATAAACAACCAAATAAATGACTAAATCAATGACCAAATAAATGACCAAATAAACTACCAAATAAATGACTAAATCAATGACCAAATAAATGACCAAATAAATGACTAAATAAATGACCAAATAAATGACTAAAATAGTTTATTCATAAATTTGGTCACGAGATAAATGACCGAAAATAAACTACTACTAATCACGTGACCAAATTTGGTCATTTATCTATAATTTTTGGTAGTTTATTTGGTCATATATTACTATTTTTGTACTAGTGTATATCTATAGCTCCTAGAATTAAACCTATTAAATATAAACTAAGAAAGATGCATCCACATGTGGCATTATTGGTAAAAGCAGAGCTGGAAAAACTCTTGAAGGCTGGATTCATAAGGGTCATCGCTTATGCAGGATGGATTTAGTACTAGTTTCTAAAACAGATAAGTCTATCAAAATTTGCATAGACTTTCAGGACTTAAATAAATCTTGTCCTTAAGATTATTTTCCACTACCAAATATTGATATGATTATAGAACTCACAACAGGATATGTGATTTATTCACTCATGGATGGAATTTTAGGCTATAACCAAATAAATATTTCTCTTGAAGACCATGAAAAGACAACATTTACATGTGCATGGGGAAACATTTTCTGGAATGTAATGTCATTTAGGCTAAAGAATGCTGCAGCTACATATCAATGATCTATGACAACAATCTTCCATGACATGATACACAAGAACATGGAGGACTATGTGGACGATATCTTAGCCAAGTCAAAGATAAGAAAGAATCACATTGAAGACTTGAGGAAGATACTAGATTGGATGGAATAATTTCAACTAAGACTCAATCCAAAGAAATGTGCATTTGGAGTCCAATTAGGGAATCTCTTAGGGTTTATTATGTCAGATAAAGGAATTGAGGTGGACCCAGAAAAGGTAAAAGCAATAATGGAAATGCCACTTCCTCATAATATTAGTCAAATGAGGACGCTTCAAGGAAGACTTCAGTTAATCAGAAGATTCATGTCTCAACTAGCAGATAGAGCACAAAATTTTATAAAATTGTTACATAAAGGAGTCACTTTCAAATGGGATGAACATTGTGAAAATAATTTCAAAGAATTAAAGGATTATCTGGCTAATTCTCCTATTCTTATGGTGCCTATTCATGGAAAACCATTGTTACTCTATATTTCATCTACGACTACATCACTTGGAGTATTTCTAGCCCAATATGATGAAAATAAAAAGGAAAGGGTGATTTATTATATGAGAAGGAAATTGGTGTCTTATGAGCTCAACTATAGTATCATTGAAAAGGCTTTCTTGGCAGTTGTTTTTGCATCCCAGAAGTGGAGAAACTACATTCTTTCACATACAATGAAACTTGTCACAAAGATTGACCCTCTCAAATGCCTCTTGAGTAAAATATAATTGATAGGAAGACTAGCAAAATGGGTCTTGATACTCAGTGAATTTGATATAAAGTATATAGAGAAAGGATATTAAAGGACAAGTTCTATCCAATCAACTAGATGATTCACCATTACAAGGTGCAACACCTTTGATTATAGCTTTTCTAGAGGAGACAATCATGCACTTAAAAGAATATCATTGGAAGATATATTTTGATGGTTCTTTCACACAACAAGGATATGGAGAAGGGGTACTATTTATCACTCCTCAGGGCTACAAGATACCTAAGGCATATAAAATGGTGTTTCCATGCACCAACAATATCTCAAAATATGAAGCATTGGTAAATGGGCTTGAGCTAGCTATTGAATGAAAAATCATAGAGTTATATGTATATGGTGACTCTCAACTCATTATCAACCAAGTAAATGTTGAATATCAAACAAAAGATGAGAATTTTATGCCTTACAAATAGATGGTAGAAGATTTGAAAAATAACTTTGTCTTCATCACATTCTGACCAATTCCAAGAACAGAAAATAGACCTGCAGATGCTATGGCAATGCTAGCATCCATGTTACAACTTGAGGAACACTAATTTTTATATGACTCCTTGGTGGAAGAATTATCCTTTCCCACATTTGATAGACCTGAATCCAAATTTATTTGTGCCTTAAATACCCAAGACCAATGTAGATATGCAAAAATAACTGCTTATCTTATAGATCAAACCTTACCTAATGGCCTATCCAAGAATAAAAAATGAGCCTTAAGTAGGAAAGCATCATGTTATGTTTTCATTACTACTAACTTATATAGACAAGGTCTTGACGGAATAATACTTAGGTGTTTAGAACAAGAAGATTCTGACCATGCATTAAAAGAGTTCCATGAAGGTGTATGTGGATCACACTCGAATAGATTTTCACTAGCTAAGAAAATTCTAAGAGTTGGATACTATTGGCCTACAATGGAAAAAAATATAGTGCAATTTTCTAAAACATGTCACAAATGTCAAACACATGGAAACCTTATCCATGCTCCAGCCAGGGAACTCATACCATTTATAACCAGCAATGGGCATTTGATCTTGCTGGATATATTTATCCTAATTATTCAAGTGGACACAAATACATCATCATGACCACTAAGTATTTCACAAAGTGGGTCAAAGAAGTGCTGCTAATCAAAGCCACTGGAAAATAAGTTGCTATGTTTGTATTGAACTACATCATTTGTAGGTATGGGATACCCTCATCTATTGTAACAGACAATGGGGGTTAGTTAATAAACTAAGATATTGAGGACCTTTGTACACAGTTTCACATCACTCAACATTGTTCTTCAATATACCATCCTCAAGGTAATGGACAAGCTGAGGCTTCAAACAAGAATATTTTGAAAATCCTACGTAGATCGATGAGTAAGTTTGGCAGAGACTGGCATAGGAAATTAAATCCAGTGCTATGGGCCTATAGAACAAGTATTCAGACACCAACCATAGCCACACCATTTTCTCTAGTCTATGGCATAGAAGCAGTGTTACTAATCAAAGTAGAAATTCCTTCTTTGTGAGTATCTTTCCAAGGTCTTTTCACAGACAAACAATATCGCATTGATAGGGTTCACGCACTAGAACTGCTGGATGAGTGTAGACAACAAGTGTTCAATCAACTCAAGGTATATCAAAAAGAGGATGTCAAAAGGGTATAAAAAAAAAGTAAATCCATGACAATTTCAAAAGGGGGATCTCATTCTAAGAGAGAATCCTAAGAATCAGCCAAACAAAGAACACAAAGGCAAGTTTGAACCCAATTGACTGGGGCCTTTTTTTATCACAATAACTTTTGGGACATGAGATTATTAGTTAGCTACACTTGAGGGAGATGTCCTTCCTAATCTTATCAATACCCTACACTTGAAGCGATTCTATGCTTGACATCTAGCTGAAGGGCTTGTACAGTAAAATTGAATCTTAGAAAATACCAAAAAAAGAAAAAATTGATCCTGAAGAAAGCCAAAAATAGTGGAAAAGAGAAATATAAAAAATAGGGGAAAAAGTCCTGAAAAAGGTATTCTTGGTGAAAACCTGGCAAACAAGCACCTCGATACTAACAAAAAAAGAGAAAAAGTACAAAAAAAATAAATAGAAAAGGTGCCTTGGCCAAAACTTGGCAAACATTTGTCTTGGTAGCAAAAATTAAAAATTGGCTGAGTGGTGAAAGCCTGGTAAACATGCGTCACTTGTACTATGTGCTCCTTCTATCAATCCATTGCCGACACTAATCCTTCATGATCATATCTTTGCTATAATTTGAATCTTAATTCCTCATGAATGTCTTATCCTTTCCTTGGATTTTTTTATATTTGCAGCTTAAGGATAGTCATTCTATACTTGGGGCATCTCTGCTAGCATGTTCAGTCAGCGGGTGTTGGTTGCTAGGCCATCCTAGGTCCTTGTCTAGGAAGGTTTGCCACTACAAATAGTATTTCTTAATAGTTGAATCAAAACATCACTATCACAAACAAGGGAGTTTCTTACACACCACCTACCTGTAACTGACATCATGCTAGTGTTTCTCAACACTTTAATCAAATAGTATTTCTCAACACTACATTGGATTGCAATTGCTGATATTGTTTATCTCATTAACTCATACATAAAAATACATTTCTTAATTCCAAGTTGCAATTTATGATTTCTCTACTGTGATTGCAAAAATGAATCAATGGTGTTCCTTCACACCACATAAGCACATATAGATTGATCTTGATTTATTATGACTCTTTTCATGTTTCAATGATGTTTCAAACTACGAGGCTTATAAAGAGTTATGAATTTTCTTTGTCTGATTATCAATTGTTTCTTGTTATGTCTTCCTAGTTACTCCATGAAGTCTATTAAATGACAAAGAGTCACAAGGATAGGGGGCGTAACATTTTCTTGGTTTTCTACATATGATGATTGGTTTAATGATCCTATAAATTTTACCTAATTTGGATATTTATGGAAAGAGATTCCAACATTAGTGGATAGCCGCATATATCTCGATCCTTTTTATGTGTAAGCTATGGTAAGGTTTAACCAATTTCCTTCTCTGTTTATAACCAACTTCTTAGTAAGGTGTATGACACATTATGTACCCAAGGATATGAATATTAAAGGTCATTGCAGGTTACATATCCAATATTACACATGGAGATAAGATGATTCTTAAAGAAAAAAGAGATAAATGACAAGTCATCTTGGCCTCTATGCCTTGATTCTTAGGTTTATTTTTGACATTGCATCCAATAAAAATAGTATTCATACTCTCATGATACTTTCTAGGTGTCAGTGACAGTTGTACTAGCCAATGATTTCCATTACACAAATGCCTTATGAAGATAAAATGCTAAAATGAAAAAAGATCAGTGATAGTCCTAGAAGTCTGCATTTAGTTTCATTTAAGATTGCATTATTCATTTAGAATAACATAAGAACTTGAGCTCAAAATGATTTTCTGGTTCATTCAAAATCCAAGTTTGACTACTTAATCTATATTACTGATATATTCATGTCATTTCATATACATGGCATTCATTTTGCATTCATAATGAGAAATGAGAAAATACAAAAGCAAAGCATTCAAGTGTTGCATTTTTACATCCTAAGTGCATCCATACATATATTTTCATAAAGAAAATCTCAAAAACATACATCTACATATTCATATAGAATCATCTTACACATCTGTATATCACTAATAATCAAAAGCATAAATGATGTCATCACATGAATCTAATTCTAAATCATCATAAAGACCAAGTACATCATCAAGTGCAAATCAATCTAATTTTCTATTACATACATCAAAAGAAACCCAATGAGAAAATCATAATTAGAAGAGGCTATCTCATATATATATATCAATGATTATCAGATCAAAAATGTGGAAATGTCTACAACAATATCAGCGAGATCATGATAAAAAATATATAAATGTATCAAATGTCTATAGTACAAGGATGATCACAGATGGACCCATATACAAAAATATCAGAAATAATCACAAAAGTCATGTCTGACTATCAACCTCTCCCTTATCAGGAGGAGGAGGTGGTGCATCTTCTCATAGATGATGAGCTAGTGGAGGGATAGCTGCCTCTGACTACTGTGCTATAGTAGAATACAAGGGCACTCTTTGTGCCTATGCAACTGCAGCACAATACAAGGAAAAATAATATGTGGCTCTCTAAACCTGATGTGTGGTTGTGCATGCCTGGATATCTCTCTCTAATCTCATAACATCAAGCTACCTATCGTTATCTACCAGTAGTGTCTCCAATGTAGTAATGCTATCCCTGAGATGCTCTCTCTCTCTCTCTCTCTCTCTCTCTCTTTGACACTGTGATAGTGAATCTTTGTCCCTGCCCATATCTCTCAAAGGATCCTATCTTAGAGGTCTACCTCCCCCACTAGGTCTCTTACCTAAAGATCTTTATTGCTGCTACTGTTGTTGTCTCGTAAGTAATGGCCCTAGATCCATGCATGGAGGCATGAACCTAAGACAAGTGTGACTTCCCTCTGCACTACCAACACCACCACAACCTCTATCACCCCATCATCACCCCTATCATCATAGCTATGTCTCTGACCTTTATTTGCATGAGGGTTCTTTCCATCTCTCCCACTAGCACCCCTACCATCTATCCCATCATCACAACTATTTTCTCTACCCCTACCTCTCATAGGTCCATTATCAATATGATCATAGTCTAAAGCCTCCTCAATGCAAGGCACTATCTCATGAGGAGTTGTAAAATGAGGAAATGGATACTAAAGAAGATGATCAAGATAAACATCAGTATACCCAACATCGATAACATCAACGTGATAATCCCATCCTACTGTCACCATCTGACTGATCTCTAAATGTGCAGTCTCATAAGATAAGTGAGCACCCGGCTATGCCTTCTCATCATGAATATGATCATATGCAGTAAGATCTTGTGACATGCCTTGTACCTGACTATACTATTTGAGGATGCATGTGACAATAGATCTCTCAACAACATATTGTGTCTGTCCAGTCAAGTACCTTCTCTAAAATAAATATGGTATATGTAACCACCTGAATTTGGTCTATTACAACTATGGACCCTATTTTCCCTAAGTGTGATCATACCCTCGATTTATGTCCAAACGACCTTGTTACTGCTTGGCATAATTCTTTTAATCAATTTAATATCCTAGGTGATTTTTATCACTGATTTA
>MU227991.1:1237241-1262939 GCA_018584345.1 Thuja plicata | reverse complement strand
ATATTTAAATTTAATTAATTATTTCAAATAAACATAGGATATAATTAAATATTTAATTCAACTATAATCCATTAAATCATAAAACATAGAAAATCACTCAATAACCCAATAAATCACCTGAAAGCAATCACAAACAAAAACAAACATACTCAAGGAAGGGCTATTCGAATTCCTGTCAACTAGACGAATCCGGATGGGGTAGTCAAACTAAAACTCATCCAATATTAGGATGATTAGGCTTAGGTTAGGGTTTTGGATTTGTATGTTACCTCCCCTCTTTACCATTAAGATAAATATTTATGGGCACACTCACTCCTGCTAATCCAGGGAAGATGATGCCCTGTACCTGCAATCCTGCCATCAAAAGAACATGCATGTACATATAATACAATATTGCAAACAATGATAGGGATCGGTCGAATGTTTGGATCTTGCAAAGCAAGTAAATACGTCTCCATCCTGTACCACAACAACACATCAACAAGTACATCAACGTATAAAATGACCATACACATGCAAGTATGGGGTAAGTACATCCTAATCAGAAATCAACATTTAATAACCATTAAGATAATATCATCACATCTATCTATGCATATGATAAATCCATAACATCATAATTACGAATCACCATGAAATGAAAGAATAATAGCTCACATGAAATGTAGCCTAAAAGAATTCAGCCAATCAACTGAAACCACTGCCTAAAAGAGTACGACATCATAAAATATAAGTAAAATATGAGTGGGTATTACATCCACCCCCCCTAGGATTAGGCTTACTCTTGGAATCCCGTAAACTAGTAGGGATATAAATCCCATAATCTAGCTGCATCCTCCCAAGTCACTGAAGACTCATTATTTGGGTCCCATCATACCCTTACCTACTCTATGGTGCGACCCCTGAGGGGCACACCCTACTTCTCTAGAATACATATTGGATCCAAAGCTAGCTATCCGTACTTGACCTGTAATGCATTCCAATCAAGAACATGCATAATTTTAGGAATATATCTCCTAAGAACTGAAACATGAAAAACATCATGGATGCGTGATAGGCTAGGTGGAAAATCAAGTCAGTAAGCAACTGGTCCCATCATCTCTAGGATCTCAAATGGTCCCACAAAGTGAGGTGCCAACTTCAAACCCTTTCCATAACGCATCAAACTCATCTATGGGCACACTCTCAGGAACACTCTATCTCCAACTACAAACTGTCTATCCACCCTGTGAGCATCTGCATACTTCTTCTGTTTATCTTGTGCAATCACTAAATTCTCACGTATCCGCACTACCTGCTTCTCCATGTCTCAAAGAATCTCTAGACCAAGAAGAATACATTCCTCCAATCTGTCCTAGCTCAAAGGTGTATGACAAGGATGGCCATACAACGCCTGAAAAGGTGCCATGCCAATAGAACTATGATATCTATTATTGTACACAAACTCCACTAGGTACAAGTAGTCCTCCCAATGAGTCTGTCTATCCATGAAATACATCCTCAATATGTCCTCAAGAACCTAGTTCACCCACTCTATCTATCCATCAGTCTCAGGATGATACAATGAACTGAAATTTAGCTGAACACCAAGATTGTGCCGTAATGATGTCCAAAAAGCTGAGGTAAATACAAGATCTCGATCCGATATAATCCAGAGAGGAATGACATGAAGTCTTATGATATCCTGCATGAAGACTCGAGCTACAGAAGCTCCTATATATGATGATATCATAGGAGAGAAATGAGCCACCTTGGTTAACCGGTCAACGGTCACCATGATAGCATCATGTTTGCGAGGAGTCAAAGGCAATCCAACTATGAAATCCATAGAAATAATATCCCACTTCCAAGATGGAATGAGATTTGGCTAAAGAAGCCCTACTGGATGTTGATGATCTGCCTTGAGCCTCTAACACTCTAAACATCTAGCCACAAAGTCTGCAATATCTCTCTTTATACCACCCCAATGGTAGAGTTGTCGAAGATCTGTGTGCATCTTCTTGACACCAGGATGTGCCGAATAGGGTGCATGATGAGACTCAGATAGAACTAATGTATGCAAATCATCCAATGGTGGTACATAGATCCAGCTCATATGATGCAATAAACCATCTAACTCCAAAACATAACCAGAGAATCTACCCTCCAATGGTCTCCTTGACTCTATCTCTGGCTTCACCTCCTGATACAAGGTATCTCTAGGAAGTGTCTAGAGAATCCTACTCCTTAAGTCCACACTAAGAGTCAATGCTAGAATGGCCTATCACTTGTGACTCAATGCATCTGCAACTACATTTTCCTTGCCCTGAATATGCTTTATCTCAAAGTCATATTCACAAAGGAACTCCATCCACCTTCTTTGTCTAGCATTCAGATTAGGCTGAGTAAAGATGTACTGAAGGCTATGGTGATTTCTATGAAGGTCAAACTAATGTCCCAATAGAAAGTGTCTCCATGATACCAATGCATGGACAACCATAGCTAACTCCAGATCATGTGTAGGGTAATTAAGCTCATGATCCTTAAGTTTTCAAGACTCATAGGCAATCACTCATCCATCTTGCATGAGGACTACTCCAATCCTCTCTAGTGATGCATCAACACACAACACAAAATATCCCACTGGGTTAGGTATAGCTAGGATAGGTGCACTAGTCAAACACCCCTTAAGGCTCTAAAAATCCTCCTCACACTTCTCTGTCCAAACAAATTTCTTCCCTTTCCGCTGAAGAGAAGTGATATGATGTGCCACTCTAGAGAAGTTCTTCACAAACCTGTGATAGTATCTCACAAGACCCATGAAGCTACATACCTCAGACACATTAGTGGGTGCTAGCCACTCCATAATAGCATAAATCTTTGAAGGATCTACTGAGATACCTTCTTGAGAGATAACATGACCAAGATACTGTACCTCAGACTAGAAGAAATCAGACTTAGCCAGATTGGCATAAAGCTGATTTTTCCTAAGGCACTGGAAAACCTACTAAAGATGCTCTTCATGCTCCTCCATGGATCTAGAATAAATTAGTATATCATCCAAGAATACAAGCACAAAGTGATCAGGGCACTCTTGAAATACTCCATTCATCAAGCACATGAATACCAATGGAGCATTCGTCAACCCAAAAGGAACTACTATAAACTCATAGTGTCTATAACGTGTATGGAATGCTGTCTTGTGGATATCTACATCCTCAATCTACAATTGGTGGTATCCTAATTTAAGATAAATTTTAGAGAACATCTTGGCTCCCTTGATCTGATCAAGTAGGTCATCTATGCATGGCAATGGATACCTATTTTTGATCGTTACCTTGTTCAACTGTCTATAGTTGATACACAAGTGTAATGATCCATCCTTCTTCTTGATGAAGAGGACAGGCGCTCCTCAAGGAGAAACACTAGGGAAAATTCTCCCCTTTTCCAACAATCCTCTAATTCTAGTTTAAACTCACTCAACTCGTGAGTGGTCATCCGATATGGAGCTCTAGATATAGGCTCTTCTCCTAGCACGAGTTATATGTGGAAGTTTATGTCATGCTTCGGTGGCATACCTGGGATCTCACTAGGGAATACATCAATGAACTCCTATAATATAGGATGATCTAGTGTCTTGAATTTTCTCTCCATACCATCTATCTCATACATAGATACTGTAAACATCTGACAACCCCTTCGCATACATCACTTCAGTTGCATAATGGATATCATGCAAAGGGATATGGTTCATGGAATCCCCATAATTTGACACTCCTTACCATCACCATCCTCACAAAGGATGGTCTTCCATCTACAATTGATATTAGCTCTATGAGCTCCCAACCAATCCATTCCTACGACAACCCTATATGATCCCAAAGGAATCACACAAAGGTCAACCGAGGTAATGAACTTCCCTAGGTTCAATTCATAATTACGAACCAAGGAGTCTGTAGTTACCTTAGCTCCTGAGGCTATTTCCACTTGCCAACCTAACACTTGATTTGCAGCCACTAGCCCACAATGATCAACAATTAATGGTGATATAAAAGAATCGGTCGCTCCTAAATCAAACAATATAGAAATAGAGGTACCCCAAATTATACCTAAGGTCTCAATGACTATCCCCTGATGCTCTTCCTATCTGTGATCCAAGGCTATGAATAATTTGTGTGATCCCCCTCCTACTATAGGCTCTAAGGCTATTTGTGTGTGCTAAAAATGTGTCACACTTCTATGAATCATTATATCCAAGATTGCTCAAGAATTAGGTCTCGAATGGCGACTCATAGCTCTCTATTCATGGAGTGCAAGGGTTTGTAATGGAGGCCCTCAGATTGACCTAGTTTGTGCCCATGCAAGTACACCATAAAATGAGAGATTCAAAGAGAAAAATAAAGAATGCTAGTCTCCATGATCATCAAGTATACATGCAAATGAAAGCTATTCTATATGATAACAATGTAAGAAAGGAAATTAATCTATATGATAACAATGCATGATTATTCTATGAAAGGAAATACAGATGCAAGATTAATCTATGAAAGGAAACATGAATCTAATCTAATATGCAAGTGAAAAATTAATCTAAATGGATTTCCATGGGGCATGAAAGAAGAAGACAAGAACAGAGAAGTTGCAATATCCAAGCTCAAGTGCTCAAATTCTCCTCCAAAATTGCTCTCCAAACTTGTAGCATAACAATAGCATAAAAATTCTATATCTCTGATTTGATCCCCAAAATGAAAAGGAGAGGGATCCTTATAAAGAAAAATGTGGAGAGAAATGCATCCTCAAGAGAAATGTGGGATAAATCCCTAAAAAGTCAAGTAAGAGGAAAAAGCCCACCACTTAGAAATATGTGTGGAGAAAAAGGAGTTTTATTTATTTGATTTATTTCCTTTTTCATCAAAAAGAGAGCTTTAAGTGGGGATTTTATTTATTTAATTAAACAAGGATTTTATTTCAATTAAATAAGATTATTTTATTTAATTAAAATAGAGATTCTAATTAAATAAGATGATATTATTTAATTAAAAGAGAGATTTTAATTAAATAAGATAAGATCATTTCATTAAAAGATTTATTTTAATTAAATAAGATTATTTAATTTAATTAAAAGGGATGTTTTATTTTAATTAAATAATATTATTGATGAAATGATCAAACCTTAGGAAATATTGAAATAATTGAATTAATTACGATTTGATCAAGGAAATTGATTTGAATTGAAAATGTTGCAAAGCATTAATTCAAGAGTTTGATAAATTGATTTTGTCATTTGATAAATTTGAAGAATGGGGGCCCATAGTCTAGGCAACCATTTTAAGGTGCATACAACTGGCCTCTATGTAGAGTACTAAAGTGCCCTTTGTGGACAATTCACTGCAATGTGGCCAAATTGACCACAAGTGAAACATCTTGTCCCTCTGAAATTGCCTCTCCCATTAGAGGGCACACTCAACTACTGGACACTCCCTCTGCTCACACTAGGCTATGCACTCTGTGCTAGACGGTTGGACTAATTACACCTAAAGTGATGTCCACTCCTGATGCTCTTACCACTCTGGGTAGGAGTTGCATCCTTCTACTACTGTTGCTGGTTCTGACTCTGATTTTGGTTACCTCTATGATAGTTGGATGACTTCTTGAAGTTCCCAGCACCCTGCAACTGGTTACCTCTATATCCTGATCCAGATGCCCCACCAGTCTGGCCTCTATAGCCTGATCCAGATGCCCCACCAGTCTCGCCACCCTATCGACCTCCATGGCCTAATGCCAAGTTAGCCTCTACAAGAGTGGCTTTAATAATCATAGCTCATAGGTTAGTAGACTCAAAGAGCTTTACATCCCCCATGATGTGGGCACTAAGCCCTCAAACAAAGTGTTGTACCATAAGTGCAGAGTCCTGGCTATATCCAGCATACTGTTTGAGCTCATAAAAACAACACTCATACTTCTCTATGGTCAATGTCATCTGCCTCAAATTATGAAACTCATTGACCCTCTGTTGTCTCCACTGATCATAAAGGAACCTCTCTCTAAAGTTCTCAAGAAAGAGTTCCCATGTAACAATGTCCATATGAAGACCTAGCTTCTCCTCCTCGATCTTCCACCAAATAGCTGCAAAGTGTGATAACTGCATCACAACATATCTCACTTTAGTATTACTACTAAAGGGGTGCATAGCGAAGACCCTATCTAAGGCTATGAGTCAAGTCTCTGTCTCCAAACTAGATCCCTATCCTTCGAAAGGAATAGACTTACCTCTCGTCAGGTCCCTCATGTGGTTCACTGCAACCACCTCAGGTTCCACTATAATAGTCATCTTATGAGGGATCCTAGATCTGTCCCTCTATCTCTCCTTTATATGGTCCAATGATGGGATACATCTTGCTCCTCTCTGGCTCTCTTAGGACCAAGATAATTTAAGATAGCCTGAAGTATCTGTCTAGTATCCAATCCCCCAGACTCATCCTGACTCTCTCTCCTCTGATCATCTCTATCCTGCTATTGACTAACCTCCTGCCTGACACTTGTGGAGGGGCTAGGATGCCTACCTCTCCCATGAGAACTAGACCCACCTCTACCATGGCCTCTAGTGGTTCTTGTTCCAGGCATGATACCTGAAAAAAACATAGATAGATACAAAACTCACCACATAGCTCGAATCATAAACTCAAGAATGAATATAACCATAAAGCCATAATTTGAAAACAAAAGTGTTTTATGTCTATGTTTTAGTTTTAATTTCAAGCTAGACACAACCTAACAAGCGTACAATTCCCAGATTTCCTAGTGTAGAAACTAGTGCTCTGATACCAAATGTAACACCCCGCCAGGGAACCCAAGAGAGATTAACCTAGAACATGATACTAAGTTTGCTGAATAATTTTTTTCTAAAGTTTACATAAAGAGACATATAATAATGTGGAAGTATATACCATTTATACACATTTCATGCACTCACATAGATTACATGTCTCAAGGGTTCCATGACATTGAATTACTTAAAGGAAAACACAACTAACATTATAATAAAAGATTCCATTTGAATAGATATAATAAATACAACTTACAAAACCATAATTACAATCCTCATGGAAAACCATGAAACCACCATAAACTCACATCCACTACACATGTCGCAGGGTATGTGGTAATCACTCTAATCTACTTAATATACAATATCTAGATTAGGTATCACATGTGATACTCAAATACAAGATTTACAATATGAATGATAAGTACATAACCATAATAATGAAGAAACATAAAGAGCTCATTTGCAAAGAGCCATCAAGCACCTAGTACAAGGATGTCAAATCTCAATGGGTAAATAATCACTACCACCCGTCCATGTGGAAGTACAAAGGTCCACCCCACCGTGCCGAGGAGATAACAATAGACCCCACTTGGATATCCAAAACCAATAAGGAAATAACCGCTAAGCAAGGGATCCTAATAGCTCTCTAATCCAGGTGTACTATACATCATGAAAGGTAAGACTCAATATTCTAGGTGTACTATACATCTTGAAAGGTAAGACTCACTAATCTAGAGGCAACTGACATACCTAGGAAATCTAGACTGTGTAAAGGAAGGTGTCATCATGTACATCTAACCCTTAAGTTTTATCCTAGCAATCCATATGGATTCTGACACTTGAGTGACCATACACGGTGCCAATGACCTCTCAAACTAACAAGGCCACTAACTATGCCAGGTACCCCTCGAGGAAACTAGCATCTTCTCATCACCATCTTAGTCTATACTAGCACTCAAGCATGGGTGAGGACATATCTTATTAGTTCATTTTAATATCTCTCAGTTATGCATTTAGTTATCACTTATTAAGTATACCTACAATAAGAAATCTAGGTAGTCACTTACGAACATGGAACTTATTGCAAGCCACCCCCTACTACACATCTAGGCAACCTACCCTAGGCTCACAGATCCTACAAAGATCTAGCATAGGTCAAAACCTGAGTATACCCAATCCAGTATCCATATATAACAGGAACGGTCACATAGAGGTACACATTCAGATAACATAATCGAAAGGGTTAACATGGCCAGTTTAGGGCAATTACATGTAACACACATGCCATTCATAAAAATAAATATAAAACACTCCCCCTAGCTTCTGTATACATACTAGGCAATCTAAAAACCTAGACGCCCATAACATAGAGAAATAACCAATCAGAAAGGAAACATCGTTTACACTATGTAGAAACATTATTAATCCATCATACATAACAATCAAGATGATACCAACAATTTTTGCAAAAATAGTGCAATAATCATATAAAGGATTATGTTAAGTTTAATCACAAATTGAATCTATGTTCCCTTTTATCAGTTTTAGAGACCTTAATAAATTCCCTATGATAACCATCAACTAAAGAATGATCAAATCGATCCACTCTAAAGAAATAATTTAATTCTAAACTTTAATAACCTTAAATTAAATGACATTTAATTAATCACTAAATAAATCACATTTTTTTAGTATTAAATAAACTAATTCAAATAACACTAAAGAAACAAAATAAACATATTATAAATTAAAATATAATATAAACTAATTATATTACAGATTAAATATAATATAAATTAAACATATGAAATAAAATTAAGCATAAATATAAATTAGACATATTATAAAAACTAACCTTGATATAAATTAATTAAAACTTATATTAAATAAAATTAAATTAAATTACAAATTAACAATATTAAAATAAACCCAAAATTAATTTAATGTTTCAAAAGTTTCTTTTTTTAAAAATGAAATAACAACTTTTAAAAAGTTGTTGTGGGGGGGGAGCGGGTCCTCCGCGCGCCCCCCTTTCTCCAGCGCACGGCGTCGGCTGCTTACGCAGACCGACTGCTTACGCAGCATGGGGCGGTGGGGTTGGGACCCAACCCCCACTAAATTTTTAAATAAATTTTTTTTTAAAAATGATTTAAATTTCGTTTTCCTAGAAAGATATATATATTTTTTTTAAGAAAATTTCCGAAAACGGAAACAAAAGAGAATATATATATATTTTTTGTCTTTTATGCATTTTTGTCCACTGGTGAATTTTTTAATCAAACTCTATTTTGTTAAGTTTTTAGGATAGCTGGAAATGTAATAGCACTCTATGTTGTATGTGTTTTCCGAATGCAACAATCTCTCTTTCATTTATATTGGGAATGAGGATAAGAGAGACATGTCCCTTCATGGGACATGTCTATTCATTATTATTTATAAGAACAGACATACCTCTTCCAACTAATTATAATTTAATCAATCTTATAATGTTTCATCAATCAATTATTAATTAATAATAATAATATAATAATTTAAAATTAAATATTAAATTTCATATCATTAATAATAATATAATATATATATTATATTATTATTAATCAACATATATTATATGTATTATAATGATCATATGACTGAAGATACAAACATTAACACTCCCTCTTAGCTAGGGAGGATGATCAATCAAAATGTGTAGTGGTCTCTCGTGTCAACACTTATGACCCTTACCATATCTACACAAGACATCAACACTCCCTCTTATTTAGGGAAGTTAAAATTCATCAAAATATGATTAACAAAAGATCCATTACTTTTAAGAGAGAAGATATCACCTCATCATGATATCAAGAGATATGGTATGACCAATAATATCAAGTCTCATGATATTCACCATAATTCAAAAAATATTTTAGATATCACCTTAATATGATATCAGAGATATGGTCTTACCAAGAATATCAAGTCTCATGATATTCACCATAACTCAGATTTATTAAAATATCATCTCATGATATTGGGAGTATTTGTCATAGAATATTAAGTCACATGATATTCTCCAAATACTCAGAGTAATGGCCTACCAAGATCAGGTCACATGATGTCCACCAAGTACTCAAAATTTTACAAAGATATCATATCATGATATCGGGAGCATTGGCCTGCAGAATATCAAGTCGCATGATATTCACCAAGTGCTCAGAGTAATGGCCTACTAACATCAAGTCAACATAATGTCCACCAAGTACTCAGAGTAAAGGCCTACCAACATCAAGTCACATGATTTCCACCAAGTACTCAAAAGATATCCATAGGTAATGTGCACTTACCATAGGAACATTCATATCATCTATCATGATCTGTTTCAGCCATCATAAGATGTCTATCATGATAGAAGATTAGGTTATTGTAAGATCGTCACCTTTCAATAACTTTAACAAATACAAGTGATCATCATTTGGAAGTCATCACTTCCTCATGATTTACACAAGGGGAAGGCCCATTAAGAAATATGGAGTCACACACATGACATCCATCATGCCTCAGCACAGAGGGCAACAAGGTATTTCACCTTGAACTTCTCTCATAGAGAAGAACTCATTGAGCCAATATCAATCTGTTGATCATATAATATTGCTTAAGATGAATTGTCAGACTCTCTCTAAGTTTGATATCAATATTTTAGCTCCTCGTCCAAAGTCACCTCTGAAGAGTCAGACTCCCTCTGAATCTAATCTTCTTTTTTCTGCAAGAGCATCTCTAGAAAAGATCAAGACAAATAGCTCTTATAGTACGTATAAAAATACAAATGAGAGAAAATATAATGAGTAGATAAATGTAATATTCAAAGATAATAAATACTTATCTGTGCATCAACATCCTTGACACAAGCTGCTTCAATGAAGGTCTATATACATCAAATCATAAAACACCTTATAATATTATTTGAGAGACATCTCCCGTTTGAATTATCTCCCCACACTAAGCATGGAAATGTAACATTAGTTATTATTCTCCCCCCAAAATGGACAATTCCCACTCTTATATCTTTGAACAATTATCATGTCCTCTTATGAAATGACATGATTTATCCAAGAGAGGTGACACTATATAATTGATGATTTCTTTATAGAAATAGATACCCTTCCTTGAATACATGCTTCTTTGTTATTTATTGACCATGATCATAACAAATTAAAATATCTCTTTAATGAAATTTGTTTTCAAAAATTTCACATAGACCCGTACATAGTCCATCATAAATTTTGATTCCAAGACTTTCTCTCTAATCGCTTTGTTGAGATTCTGTGAAATTAGGGTTACACCAACATATCAGAAATTGAGAAAAATCCAACGGTGAATTTGTGAGATCTGGTACTTTTACCAAGACTGTATTTATGAGACAACCACACATTCACCATCACAAAATACTCTCTTACATTTGCATTCTGCCTCTAATACCATGTTAAGTTTTTAGGATAGCTGCAAATGTAATAACACTCTATGTTGTATGTGTTTTCCAAATGCAACAATCTCTCTTTCATTTATATTGGGAATGAGGATAGGAGAGACATGTCCCTTCATGGGACATGTCTATTCATTATTATTTATAAGAACGGACATACCTCTTCCAACTAATTATAATTTAATCAATCTTATAATATTTCATCAATCAATTATTAATTAAGAATAATAATTTAATAATTTAATATTGAATATTAAATTTCATATGATTAATAATAATATAACATATATATTATATTATTATTAATCAACATATATTATATGTATTATAATGATCATACGACCAAAGATACAAACATTAACATATTTTTCTAGGGACCTATTTTTTCCAACTAATTAAAATTTTCCAAAGGAATTTCAATGGAATGATTTAATTTTTTTCCTGTATAGTTTAGACTATAGTGCAGATTGATTTATTGTTTTTTAGGAGATCTATTTAGAATTTTCTGATGAAATTTTGCCAGCATAACACTACCATGCCAAGTCTAAATAAAACATGAAAAATTTAGATCTAAGGGTTTTATAAATACCCAAAAACATAGAAACACTAATAAATCACCCAGAATCCAAAAGATCAAACATGCATCCATTCAAACACTAAAAACCTTAGATTTGCAAAATTGAAACAATATAAGGAACACAAAACCTACCTTGATTCCAATGCAAGAAACTGAGGAAATGTGCCTTTGAAGAAGATAGAAAATCTGAAAACCTCCAAGCACAAATCAACCACAAATTTGGAAACCACGAAGATCTAAGCACATGCAACCAAGAAATCACACCAATCTCCAAACCAACAAGCAACCACAAAATCCCCAATTCTCCAAAAATCCAAGAACACCAAAAGCTCTCCAAAATGCCTTCATCCAAAAATCTGTTATGAGAGAATGAGAGGAGAATTCTCCTAAAGAGAATCAACTTCCCCAAATTATGTAAACCCTCATGACAACTCTCAAGTTAATCCCTAATAAGACTCAACTTGAAATTGAAAGAAATTCAAAATTAAATAATTAAAAATATCCTTTTTTGCCACATCTCAACTTTGACTCCTAATATCTAGTTTAGATTTTTGAATTTGAAAATACTTTTTCAACACATTCATGCACATTTAATTAATAAAATATAAAATTAAATAAATTAAATATTTATGTCACAATAATACATGCAACCAAATATTTAATCATTTAATTAATCATAAAAGCATATTTACTTTAATTTTTAATTAAATACTTAATTACATCAAAATATTTAAATATTTAAATTTAATTAATTATTTCAAATAAAAATAGGATATAATTAAATATTTAATTCAACTATAATCCATTAAATCATAAAATATAAAAAATCACTCAATAATCCAATAAATCACCTAAAAGCAATCACAAGCAAAAATAAACATACTCAAGGAAGGGGTATTCAAATTCCTGTCAACTAGATGAATCTAGATGGGGTAGTCAAACTGAAACTCATCCAACATTAGGATGATTAGGCTTAGGTTAGGGTTTCAGATCTGTATGTTACCTCCCCTCTTTACCATTGAGATGAATATTTATGGGCACACTCACTCCTACCAATTCAGGGAGGACGATGCCCTATACTTGCAATCCTATCATCAAAAGAACACGCATGTACATATTACAATATCACAAACAATGATAGGGATCAGTCAAACATGTGGATCTCACAAAGAAAGTAACTATGTCTCCATCCTCTACCACAACAATACATCAACATATAAAATGACCATACACATGCAATTATGGGGTAAGTACATCCTAATTAGAAATCAACATTTAATAACCATCAAGATAATATCATCACATCTATCTATGCATATGATGAATCCATAACATCATAATCATGAATCACCATCAAATGAAAGAATAATAGCTCACATGAAATGTAGCCTAAAATAATTCGGCCAATCAACTGAAACCACTGCCTAAAAGAGTACACCATCATAAACTGAAAGCAAAATATGAGTGGGTATTACAGTTGGACAAAATTAGTGTGCTTGAAACTTAAATAGGGAGAGTGTTAGGGAGATTTGGTGCTTTTAGGAGTAAAACTATCAAGTCTGGAGAAACACCTTGCAGATAAAGAGACATCAAAGAAGTCACTTGATGAAGCTTTACCTATGAAACTAAAGGATGCAGAGATTTCATCTTTTTCTCTAAATGGGTTGATTCATGCTTGTTAGATCTTGAAGAAAACATGGATAATAGAGGAAAAGAGCTTGGAAGTCTCTTTCCAAGATATACTTCACATGGTATGAGTTTTTGATGTGCAGTTCTAAAATATTTATGTGTATATAGATAAAATTTTGAGTATACCTTTGCCATTGATGTCAAAGGGGGAGTAATAAGTATGAAAAATGTACAGTCAGTAGTTTGGTATTGAGCACTTAGTCATTTTTTATAAGTTTTTCCATCACTAAAAAAGGGGGATATTGTTGGAAAGTGGCCTGATGAGTATTGCATAAGGGTTGTCATTTATGGAAACACTACTTATTGGCATGGTCACTTGGTGTGCATTTCAGTTCTAGAGATTCTGTTATGAAAAATGATTAAGTGTAGGAAGCAGTTGATAGGGTATAGTTACTGAGTTTTGACTAGAGAGAATAGTATGTTATGTTTTTAGATGTACAATCTTAGAGGTATGTTCTATGGGGTATAATTGGCATTCAATTAAGGTTTCTAAGATTTTGGAATTGAACTCTGAGAGTTACAACTTGTTGAAGTTATGCAAAGACAATGCAACAGTGATAGAAGGTAGATGAGTGGTCATGATGATTAAGGGAGTATTTTGTGGAATCTAGAAGCATTTCTTTGGATTTGGATTGGGTCCTACCCTTTTTTTTTATGTATGATCACCGACTTTGTGTTTTCTATTTGGTAAATTCTTGAACACATTTTTGTGATGTACTTGTGAGCCAGTTTGCAGAATTTTTGAGATCGAGTATATAAGTGAAGTTTTTTTATGATGCAAAGGTGTGTGAGGAAAATATAGATGCATTGTGATGTCAGAATCAGATAGTAGATGTTGTGAGCTTTAACTGGGACTAGTTGAGCATATAATATTTTTGTATAGTTCATATTGATAAATCATTGCAACAAATAGTTTTGTTTTGAAAGAGTAGTGAGCTCCTTGTATACCCCTAATAGGGTTTCTATCCTTTAACAAGGATATGTACTAAATATAATATTCTACTCCTAACAGGGCTAGGTCTGCTAAAAGGGACACAATACTTTTTAGTGCATCATTTTTGGGTATCATCACCATAAGGGTTTCCCCTTGGCTAGGGTTTCCTTGTGAGAAAATCATGGTGTTATGAGTTGTTTACTTTATGTGTATATTATTCTTATTTCAGGAATTGCATGGTTAAGCTTGAAATTGTTAAGTTTGAAATTAAAGTTTTGTAATACTGATTCACCCCCTCTCAATATTAATTAATCCTAATAGGACCCTCTTACCTTGACTACATCAAGTGGTATCAAAGAAAAAGTTTTCAATTATGGTGAATAGATCATGTCTCCTAAGTGTGTGATTCTTGATTTGGTCTATCATAGGGTAGAAGAATAAGGATCTACCCCATAGTTGTAGAGGATTCTTTTGAGATGGATAGGAGAGGTGATAGAGGTGGTAGAGGTGCAGACCCTAATAATGTTGTGGAAATGTTGAGACAAATAGATTCTAGATTGGAAGCGGTTGAAACAACCCAAATGAGAGGTCGATATATTGAAGAAGTAAGTGATGCTAAAGAAGAAATAAAAGAACATGTTGAAGGAGAAGCCCAAGAACAACCTAAATTGGATCAAGGAGAGGAAATGTTTATTATAGCTCTTACTAGGGTTAATACACAACCACACTTTAATCCACTAGATTATGATGGAAGAATGGATGCAGATGAGTTGTTGGATTGGATCTCAACTATGGAAAAATACTTTGATTTTGAAGGTACTAGTGAAGACTATTGGAAAGTGATCAGTTTTGGAAATGTGATTCACTTTTTGGTTGTCATTTATAGAAACACATCTTGGTTTTAGATCAATTCTTTTGAAGTTCAATTTTGGTATGTCTAAAATTGACTAAGTATAAAAGTAGGGATACAATATTGTTTTGGATGTCAAAGACAAAGATCAATGACTTAAGGTATGCAAGCTTAGAGGAAGATAGTATGAAGCATGTATGAAATTTACCTAAGATATTTTTGTTTTGGATAAGTGCATGTTGAGTTATAAGGATTTGAAGACTGATGGACAGCAGAGAACAACGATATAGAGTAGTTGGATAGTAGCGAAGAATAAGGGAGTATGAATTGGACTCCAGGAAATCAATGTTGTATTTTTGTTGTTGATAGTCTATAATTTGATTAAGCAAGAGTGGAAACCATGCATTTGATACTTACTATATTAAATTTACTTTGTATTAAAGGCTGACTTAGTACTATTTGTAATATTCATACTAAGAGCCAACTTTGTTAAGTTGAGAGATATATATGTAAGCTATTTCTGGTAAAGATTGAAGATGTATGTGTAGTATTTTATCTAGAAGGGAAAACATGAAAATGACAGAGTAGAGAATGAAAGATCTATAAAGGAACTATCAAATAATTTTTGATGCTTGTTTTGTTCATGACTGAGAACCTTTTGTAACAAAATTACATTGTAAGAGCTGTAAGCTCAAAAGCCCCTAACAGGGTGTTGTGAACCTTTAATAGGGTTGTTATTATTCTAACAAGGAAATGTACTATGTAATATTCAGCTCCTAATAGGGCTAGGTATCCTTATAGGGACATTATACTTTAGTACATACTTTTGGGTATCATCCCCACCGGGGTTTTCCCTTGGCTAGGGTTTCCTCATAAACAAATCATGGTGTTAGGAGTATTTTGTAATTTTCTTATGTTCTTTACTTTACTGCAAATGTATGGTTAATTTTTAAGAAGAGAAGAATTAGTTTGAAATGCTATTATACTGATTCAGCCCCCCTCTCAGTATAATCCAATCCTAACAATTGGTATCAAAGCTTTTGGCCCTTGGAGAGAAAGTATAACAAATTTAGGGAGATCAGAATGGATTTGAACAGTTTACAGGAGAACTTTGAAGCTGCACTTGAAGACCTTGACAATGCTAAAGTAGAAAATGGTGAATTGAAGTTCAACCTCTGAAGAGCTAAGAAATTCATAAAGAAACTGAAAAAACAACTTGAACTTTCTAGAAGTTAGAGAGAAGATCTTGTGGTTTAGATAAAAGAAGATTCATATGAGGACAATTTAGATCACGTGAAGCAACTGAAAGAAGAGATTGAGACTCTAAAGCTTGAGAACAAGAATATGACTAAAGAAATATAGATGCAGGAGGATGCTAAGTAGAAGGCTGAAGAAATCTTAATCAGTGCTTCGAATCAAATGAAGGATGAGGCTGACAACTACAAGAACAAATACTTGGAATTAGAGAAACACAATCAGATTGTGAAAAGTGAACTTGCTGAAGCAAAGAAACATATTGAGAAACTTCTCACCAGCAGTGATTTGATTGATGAACAACTAGACAAGCAGAAACCTAAAGGTGACATGACTGGTATTGGATTCAATGGAGCTGAATGTTCAAAGAATCAGGAAGAGAAATTAGATGAGAAGATTGATGCTAAGAAACCATCTATTGAAGAACCTAAAGAGCAGATCAGACCTTTTAGAGGCAAATGCTTTGGTTGCAATAGATTTGGACACATGAAGAGAGACTACAGAGGTAATGCCCCTTTTAGAACTTTCTCTAGTTATTGTTTTAACTGTAATGGATATGGGCACAAGAAGATAGAATGCAGAAAATATAGTTATAGACAAGAAAATGGAAGAGAACCCATAATGAAACCTACATACTACAAATGTAACAACATTGGACACATTGTGAAGTAATGTAAGTTGCCAGTTAATCAAGAAAGAAGACCACCTGTATGTTACAAATGCAATAATCTAGGACATATAGAGAAGTTTTGCAGGTATAATGGAGTAGATAATAGAAGAAAACCACCTCCTATGAAACCTCAGAAGAGTGGAAGTGATAATGGTAAGAGTGATTTTGAAAATTGTTTTAAGAAAGAAAAAGACAACAACAATGGTAAGATATGGAAGATTAAAGAAACTAGTGAGACATCATTTTAGGGAGAGTCAGTAGATGCTACTGGATCTTTGCCTGAAGGTAGCAAGATAGAATCAACCTAATTGGATGATCATAGCCTTAGGGGGAGCATTAAATGCAGAACATAAAAAATTATCCTGCCCTACAAATCATATAGTGATCTCATGCGAGGTTGTGTGTGAGTTAAGACAACATCATGGATTATATATCTAAGAGTGCATCATCAGCCGACTTGCATATTTTGATCATGAAAATTAGCAGCCGACCAGACAGTTTGAGGTGAAAAAGAAAGTTATAACCTAACTTGTATAAAGCACCGTGTTATGATCTATTTATCCATCATTTAACAAGGAGCGAGCCAAGGAGATCAAAGAGCAGAAGTATTCGTATTTTCTACACCTATCGTGTGTGATCGATTGGAGCATAAACTTGGATTTCTGCATGAGAAAGGTATTCTACATCATTTAAGCTATGGATGCACCTGTGATTTTTGATGTTGTTGATCATCCTAGATACAAATTCAAGAAAAATCCTTATAAGTCACATGAAGAGGATCTGTAAGGAGCATTTTCATAGACCCCACATAGCATACTTCATGTAGAAGACATTAGGGCTTACATTCAATATAAATATGACACATTGGGAGACAATGAAATATTCACTAAAATGGAAGATATGTCTGAGAATGGAATCATGAAGGAAGAATTCAAACATATTAGTCTTTTGAGCATAATGAAGATTATAGATTTATGCGAGTTTGATGAAAATAAATGGTTTAAAATACTTATGAGCAGGGTTCATGACCAATTCATATGGATTGGTAGCCAACCTATGAAAATATGTAGTAACCTAATTCATGAGGTTACTGATTTAGATAACACTAGATTTGTACCCATTGTAGAGAAACACGTCAAGAAAGAAGTCAAAACCCTAACACACTCAAAGTGGGATAGAAGGGCAATGATAGTAAGTGATATTTTCCAACAAGATGTAAGGTTGATTGCAATGATACTTGGTTACAAATTATACTACAATAGCATACCTAACTCAGTGTCAGTTGGAGCTATTATAAGGCATGGAGAATGTTAAAAGAAAACACATAGTACAATCTATGCTAAGTATTGGCACACCGATTCCTTGAGAATGTAAAGCTTAGGAAGAAGGATAGAATGAAAAATTTCAGGTTTGGATCGTTACTAGTACACATGTTCATTCATATTGAGCACAAGTTTCTTGTTCTGCATCCTAGTGGCTAGAAATCTAGAGTACCTACTGGTATACTAATCTCACAGAGTTACAAAAGATAGAACACTACTTGGGTAGATGGAGAACTATTTGCAATGATCAAAATTCTACAAAGACAAATGAAGAGTAGATACAGACTACATGAGAAAATTATTGAGAAGTATAAAGATACACTTTGTTTTATGGTTGAAATGGACTGTGTATGTTTTGAGGCATTTACACCTAGGAAGAAATGGCATTACCCTATGGGCTATAAAGTGAGTTCTGAAGTACTCACCATGCAAGTAGAACATGTTCTTGCATCAAAAGTTGATACATCAGAAGAGAGATGGGGAACCTATGAGGAGAAGTCAGAAAAGGTAAGAGAAGAACAATCTAGAGGATCAAGGAAAATAAAAATTGCTAACCTTATTCATGACTATCATATAAAGGTTGTTCTGTCAGAGGAAGAACTTAAGGAAGTAAAGAGGAAGATGGAAGAGAGATGTCTTGGAGTTGTTGGAAATTTGACTTGTTGAGGATGCATGACTCATTTTTTGTTGTCATCATGGCAACAAAGTCATGTTTAGTTTCTGTCATGAAAGAAAAAATGACTAAGTATGGAAAACAAGGCAGACAGAGATATTCAATGATCAACACATCAGCGCACGTGCAAGAGATCAAGTCATCTTATGCACATTTAGATATATGTTGTATGAAATGTATACATGATACATCCAGACACACATAGTAGGGAACAACAATACAACGAAGTTATAGGCAGATCAGTAGGCCAGTAGTCCAGAAGACAGAGCATGGAAGTCAACTAGGGTTTTGATCAGCGTGAATTATTTTGTTATGTAATGGCTAAGTGCCTTTGGTTATATGTTTTTAATGATGTAATTATAATTTTAGTAAACATGATTGAGCTAACTTGTTTGGAAGCGTTGTGTATTTTGTTTTAGGGCTGACTATAGTCTTGTTTTGGGTCGCGCCTATTCAGATATGAACATATAAGTATGTAATGTAAAGTTATGTTACAAGCGTCGATTATTAAGTAAGAGGAAGATATAGAAGAGAAGTAAGATGAAGTCAATATATGATATAGCTCTTTAAGAGAGTAAGATCATTCGCACATACATGGAACTGATTAGACAACAGTGTCATCACAGCAGTTCATTTTGATATAGTGTATATCATCTTTCAGAAGGTTGTAGCCTTCATCCTATTGGGCAGTGAGCCTAGGTAGTGAGCCATATACCTTTAAAATGGTTTTGTAAAATACTCCTAATAGGGTCAGACCTTTAACTAGGTCATTGTACTCATATTGTAAAGACTACTTCTAACAGGGCAATGGAACCTTAACAGGTTCATTATACCTAGTACAATATTTGTGGGTACTAATTCCCACTGGGGTTTTCCTCTGATCAAGGTTTCCCTATAATCATATCTTGTGTTATGAGTTCTTATGTTAAGCTTCATTCAATGTATGTTTGATTTATGTTTAAGTTGCTGAAAAGTAATTAATAGACAAACACTGATTCACCCCCCCTCTCAATGTTTCTAACAATTGGTATCACAGCTCTGGTCCTCAGCAAATAAGTTTAACCACTTGAGGAGATCATGAAATCAGCAGAAGAAAAACATTTGAAAAATAATCTTGAAGCAACTCTTGAAGATCTTGATAGATCTGAAAAAGAAAATGAAGAACTTAGACTAAAAGTTGATGGCTCACAAATGCTTATCAAGAAATTAAGAAAAGATTCGAAAGATTGTTCTACAAGTGATTTAGGGAAAATGATCAAAAATCTCAATGAAGAGAATATGTCTCTGAAAGATAAAATTGAAAATCTGGATGAATAGCTCACAGATAGTCAAATTGCTATTGAAGAAAAGATCAAAGAAAGAAAACAATTAGATGATGAACTCTTGAAAGAAAACATGAAAGTCCTAGAATTGGAAAACATAAAGAAGAAATTGGAATCTGAATTAACAGAATCAAAAGATAAGATTGATAAACTCCACACAAGTTCTGATTCACTTGAAACTCAGCTTAATGCACAAAAGAAAAAAGGTGACACTACTAGTCTTGGATTCAGTATAGCACAAATTTAAGTCAATTCATTGCAAGAAATAAAGAAACCTCATGAAGCATCTTCAGAAGCAAAGAAAGTTGAAAATGTTGAAGAAATTAAAATAGATCCACCTAAAGGGGAAATCATGAAAGTTAACATAACTTGTTATGCATGTAACAAACATGGTCATTTGGAAAGAGATTGCAAAGAGGTAAGAACTTTTAATGGTTATTGTTACTCCTATAATAAATTTGGTCACAGGGCTATACATTGCAGAACAAATCAAAGAAGAATGAATAAAAACAAGTAGAGAAATCAACCTCAAAGAAATTTGTAGAACACTACATATCAGATATGTAACTACAATAGACACACATCAAAGCAATGTAGCATGATGAAAAAAAGCATCAGACCTCCTATCATTTGTCACATATGTGGAAAGGCTGGACACATCTCAAGGTTTTGTAGATCTAGAACTCAAAAGCAAGAGGATCCTAATAAATCACTATTTGAAGAAAAAGGAGAAGTCAAGTTTGTTCAAGAAAATGAAGATTCAAGAAAAATTTGGGTTGAAGTAAAGAAGGACATAGATGTTGACAAAGTAGTTGATGCATCCACAGTGGACGCACCCTCTACTTCTACTTGAATAGACCTTCTTGGTCTTAGGGGGAGCTCTTCTAGCTCAGGACCCCTGCATGGTTGGTATACTCACCTCTGAGTATGCGCCTATGAATTCATGGTTATAAGCACATAATATTGCAGTATGCATACATGCGTTGTCTCAAATTCATCAGGATCAAAGTTACAAAATCTCTGAGTAATTTGCATACGGTTTCAAACATTAAATGCGGTAGATTTTATAAAAGAAAGTAAATATTCAATCTTCTTCACACTTGCACTTGACATCACAAAATTTGGAGAGCACTGGAGCACTAGGCATCAAGGTATAGAAGCATAACAGATTTGGCATTTAAGCAAATGGATAAGAAGTTGAAACGGAACCCTAGCAGTCGCGCCATTTCGGAATTTTAGGAAACCCTACTTAAGAAAGTTCCAAGTAAGTATGGCGACTCTAGTTGTATTTGATATTGCAGAGAGGAAGAGATTTGTATTCAAGAAACATCCATTCAAATATATACTCGATGATGTGGAAGGAGCTTTCTCCAAAACCCCACTAGGTGTTGTTCACGTGGAAGATATCCGTGCATATATTTACTATAAGAAGGAAACAGTAGGATATATCAGCATAGCCACTCATATGGGATCTATGATGAAACCTGACTATAAATTCAAGGATGAGTTTGCACACTTGAATGATAACCCTATTTTCAAATACTCTAATGTGCATGAGTTTGATGAGCCAGAATGGGTGAAGATTTTTCTAAGTAGAATACATGATGACCTTTACTAGATTGGTGAGGTTCCTATGCACATCACTATAGACCTAATCCATGAATTAACTGGACTTCCCAAGATTGGACTAGTCTTTCCTACTAGCAAGGATGTCAAGAAGAAAATTGAACAAGTTTTCCTATCTAGAAGTGACAAGCGCGGGATGACAGTTGACCCTATCAAAGAAGATGACATAAAACTTCTAACAATGATACTTGGGCATAAGTTTTAGCAAGCAAGTAGGTTGAACAATGTCTCTGCAGCAACAGTCCTAGCAGCTATCAGTATGGTGAAGGATAACACTCAATACAACCTATGTGAGATCTTGCACGCTCAATTGATTGACAACATTCAAATCATCAAGCATGACAGGAGCAAGACATTCAGGTTTGGATCTTTGATCATCTACTTGTATTTCCATATTATTGGAAAGGTTGCAAACCTTTACCTAGACAGGAACAAACCCACAATGTCTTAGATTTCTCTTAAGGCCACTTTAGAGAGCAGTGTAAGGGATGCCATGGATATGGATATCAAGCCATTTAGGATCAAGATGCAGAATAGGTTTAGATTATCTGAGAAGATAGTTGAAAAATATAAGGATACCATATGTTTCATGGTAGAAACAGATTGCACTTGCATGGAGGTTTTCAATCCTAGAACCAAATGGATTCATCCTCTTGGTTATGAAGTAGAAGAACATGTGTTAGAAGGATATGCACAAGTTCTATTGTCTACACCCAAAGATCCTAATGAGACAAGGTGGGGCACTTATAGAGAGAAGACCAATGAAGTTGATACCATCTTACATAGTGCTAATAACAAAAGGAAAGCATCCATAATTACATCTAACATACTAAAAGTTCATGGAGTCACTCAAGAAGATCTTGACAAAGCTAGAGAAGCCAAGATAGCAAAAGAACTTGAGAAGACTGAAGAGATCCAAAAGAAGAAGAAAGTAGAGAACACCTCTGTGCCCTCTACCACTATTGATCTAGAATCATATCCACCTTCTATACCAAGCAAGAAGACTAGAGGAAGAAAACAGGCACCCACAAATCACCCATCCTCAAGGAACACTCAGAGAAAAGCAAGGAATAATCAAGCTCCTCTGGAGGTGGGATTCAGACCTAGTCTAAATGTCTTGAAGAATAGGATTGTAAATGAAGGGAGATTAGATACACTTTCTAAATTCTATGACAAGCATCAAGAGATGGATAAGACTAAGATACATTCTATGATCATATCTCATATGATCAAATTTAAGAAGTTTGTTCTTGAACTCAAAATAGTAATGCCGAATAAGTTATGGAACATATTGGAGATCATGAAAAGACATGCAATAGAGGAAGACATGAGGATTAGAGATGAAACATTGGATACTCTTCTCCTTGTATGCTCACATGACGAGAAGGCTATTTTATTAGATCTGGTGAAGCCTCATCTTAGAACCAAGACAAGGACCTTATAGATTATGAACAAAGAGTTTGAGCAGATAGGTAAAGAGACTAAAAAGGCATTTGCACAAGTGTTTATGGATAGACACATGTATCCATCATTGACACCTACTACAAAGGTAACTCCAGATCCTACCAAATAGGTTACAAAACTAGTGATAGAGAAATCACCTATGACAGGTCCATGGGTTTCAGCGCCCACAGTGACAATAACTTCTGATATAGATAAAGACTCAGAAGATACTATATTAGTTGATAATATCAAGATATCCATGACAACATCTGAAAAAGATATGGACAAAGTTGATAAAGCATTTGTAAGCACTAAATAAATGTGCAATGATGATACATCTGCACAACAAGACGAAGTTCCCTCCAATGATCCAATTGACTTGGATGAAGAAAAAGGTGATGAGACACCAATCAAAGAGATAATAGTAAAGATTGAATGCATGGATACCAGTCAGAATACTATATTCTCACCATCCACTCGACCATCTACCTCATTGTTTTCAAGGTTAACTCCTGATTCAGCAAGTCTGGATGCATGGGGAGAAGAAGACTTAATAAAGATCAGCGTTCTTGCTATGGAAAAAGCAAAGGAGAAACAAGTGATGAGGAACCCTTGATTTTTGGAATCAGTAAACATATTGAATGACTTAGTGCCTACTGACAAGAAAGTAGCCAAAGTCCAATCAGTTGAAGATGTGGACAACATTCTGACAAACTTTAAATCACATTTTACAAGTCTAGTATAATCTGCTACTAAAATTATAGAAGATGATATAAGAAGGAGAGACTGAATGAATTGGTAAAGAACATTACCTTAGACCTAAAATATTTGAAGATTGGGCAATCCATACTGAAGGAATTAGTGACTAAGGGAAAGAAAGTCATAGCTAATTGCATGGACAGAGTGAAGTTCACCTCTGAGCACATTAAAAAGGTAGAAGAGACAGAGATCATGGTGGACAACATTAGGAAATCAGTCAAAACATCCATGCAAGACATGAACATCTGCAACAATGTTTATCAAGGGCAGTTGGACAAGATTGAGAAGGCTAAGTTGGAAATCAGCAAGATAAGAGTTTGACAAACTTAGTTGAGAAATGCACTTGCGCCATCTCTAGCAGTCTTAAATGAGAACATCAAATAGATTGATGCCACCATTGTAACATATGATCAAGGTCCACACATGGATTTGATGAAGATGGAGAAACTGACTTATGCCCTATGTTCTCATCTTTAGATAGTTGATGCAATGAAAGTGTTCTGGCAGAAAGAGATCCAATCTCTTCAGATTGTGTACCTTGAAGTTTACACAGAGTAATTATGCAGAAGACTTACAATTTTTTGTACACCTTTGTCATTAATGTCAAAGGGGGAGTAATATAGAATGTGTATATATGGAGAAGTATATGTATATATCAATAAGATGTTATGATATATAGTCATATCTTGTGTTAAGTCATTTTGAGAAACTTGGCCACATTCCTTTGTTGCCATAAATGACAAAGGGGGAGATTGTTGGCAAGTTGACTTCCTGAGGATGCATGACTCATTTTGTGTTTTCATCATGGCAACAAAGTCATGTGTAGTTTCTGTCATGAAAGACAAAATGACTAAGTATGGAAAACATGGCAGACAGAGATATTCAGTGACCAGCACATCAACGCACATGTGAGAGATTGAGTCAGCTTATGCACATTTAGATATATGTTGTATAACACATGTACATGCTACATCTAGACACACATAGTATGGAACAATAGTACAGTGAAGTTACAGGTAGATCAGTAGACCAGTACACCAGAAGACAGAGCATGGAAGCTGACCAAGGTTTTGATCAGCGTGAATTATTTTGTTATGTAATGGCTAAGCACCTTTGGTTATATGTTTGTAATGATGTAATTAGCATTGTATTAAACATGCTTGAGCTAACTTGTTTGGAAGTGTTGTGTATTTTGTTTTAGGGCCGACTAGAGTCTTGTTTTGGGTCGCGCCTATTCAGATATGAACATATAAGTATGTAATGTAAAGTTATGTTACAAGCATTGATTATATGTAAGAGGAAGATATAG
>MU227991.1:1145748-1184133 GCA_018584345.1 Thuja plicata | reverse complement strand
TTCAGAAGAGTGAAAATTTGGGGTACCGGTCCCAGTGGTTTTTCCCTTAACAGGGTTTCCACGTTAAAATCCTTGTGTTATGTGTGTATGGTTTATTACTTTACTATTTTACATTTCACATATGCATCTATGGATTGACTAGTATACTTTGCATATTTACTGAGTATTGGTAAATAAATTTTACTGCTTATCATTTATCAAGGAGAAGGACAGACAAGGTAAACCGACAGACAGTTATTTATTTCAAGTATTTCAAAGGCATGCATCTTGTAGGGACTTAATAATCTGAGGTGTATTAAAGTTTAAAAGGATATAGTATTGAGGCCACTGATTCACCCCCCCTTCTCAGTTATTACTAACAAATGGTGATAGGTTAAATATGTGTTCTTTAAGTGTGATTAAGCAGTTGGGATTGCCAGAGTTCACCATTGATCCAAGGAAGAAGATTACTATTAAAGCCTATGAAAAAGTTGTTGTCTTCCAAAGGATTAATTGTGTTACCTATTCAGGTTGGTCCAGTAGAAAAAGATGTGGTATTTCAAGTTCTTGATATTCCCCTTTCCTACAACATATTTCTAGGGAGACCATGGATCCATGATATGCAAGAAGTTCCCTCTACCTACCATCAATGTATAAAGTTTCCTTTCAATAGTACCGAGATTTCCATTCTAGGGGCTAATTCTATGTCTATAAATACACTTATTGTTGAATCCTTAGTACTACACAATAGATTTTCTGATGAAACTAAGACTATTCTTATTGATTGTGAGAAGAAGTTAAAAATGCTAAATATTGGAATGGGGGAATATCAACTAGTTTCCATTGCTACACTCCCAGTTTCCCCTCGTTCTTATGGAAAACCTTCAGAGTATAAAAATCCTTCATCTTCCACTATGACATGTTATGGGAGCTTTGTCCAATCCTTAGTACTCCTAGAAGATGAAAAAGAAGAAAAATCTATTAGAGAATGGATTTATAGAGAAAAGGAAGCTAAGGAAGTTGTTCTTACTGGAGTAGTCTCTCCCAAAAGATATGGAAAGGGCTATGAATGTATTGCTGGAATGGGTTACCTAGGTCATGGTCCTTTGTGAAATATGAACCATTCTCTTACTGAACCTCTGAATCTCACAAATGGAACAAAATCTAAGGATAAGACTAGATGGGGATTCTCTAATGTGAAACCTATTTTTGACTAGTCTCCTAATAATTCTAGTGGTAGCGAATCTGAAGAACATATTGTACCTACTCAAACTTTTAGCCAAGATAGGGAGAAATTTGTTCCCTCAACTACCATCCTTTGGAATGAAGAAGGACCTTCACTAGAACATGATGATGAATCTTCTACATCTCACGAAAGCGATGAGTCATATGTTGAAGATCCTAATAGAGAATGTATTTGCAAGAACATGGAATGGTTGTTACAAAGAGAAAATAGTACTGACTAACAGAAGTATGAATGTGATTCTCTCTCAATCGAGTCAACATAATTGGGAATATATGTGGTGCATACTTATGTTAACCAAATTGAAGTGGTCAACGAGTCACACATAGGACCTGGCGAGACAAACTTATATGTTTCTTTCATTGATCAAGTTAACCACGCTAGGAATCAGATAGATCTAGATACTTTCAAGGGATACCTTATAGACTCTGAACATATTATCACTATAGATGACCTCCCCCATATCAATTATTTGGAACCTTCCACTTCCATTGCACTTATGTACCCTGACATTATTGATTTCTCGCAACAGAACCAACAACCTACATTACCTTCTTTCCAAAATGACTATGAAACAACCTGCTACCTCAATGCTATTAAGCCCATACTTTCTTCCACTAGTAAACCAAAAAAAAAAAATGAGTGAGATAGATATCAAGTACCTTAGTCATAAAATAAAAATAAAATCAAAAAATAATAGGCGCTCTTATGGCGAAAACCACTTTTTGGAGGTGTCAAAGCCTAAAAAGGTAAAAATAAGACATATCTAAGGGTGAAAACCTCTTTGAGGTGCCCAAGGATGAGGTACTTGGTAGTCTTCCTAGTTATTTTCAAGATATATCTTCAGTCTTGATATAGCCAAAATAGACTATAAATCTTGGGACAACTGAAACACCTCAGCTCATACATTTGGCTTAGTCTCTATCAGCTGATGAAAAGAAATATTTCACTAAGTTTTTCAAGAAAAAGAAAATTAATTTTTCTTGGATATATGTAGATATACCAGGGCTAGACACTAATCTAATTATGAATCATCTATCTATAGCTCCTGGTGTTAAGCCAGTCAAAAAAAAATTATGAAAGATGCACCCACACATAGCTCACCTGGTAAACGATGAATTAGAAAAACTCTTGAGTGTTGGATTTGTATAAGCTATAGATTATGCTGAATGGATCTCAAACATCATACCTGTATCTAAACATGATAAATACCTTCGTGTATGCACTAATTTCTAAGATATTAACAAATATGTCCCAAAATATGATTTTCCACTTCCAAACATAGACATGATAGTGGATATGACTAAGGGTTATGAAATGTACTCTCTCATGGATGGTTTCTCAAGGTACAATTAGATTAAAATAGCTCCTAAAGATTAAGAAAAGACTGCCTTCATGTGTGCATGGGGAACCTTTTGTTGGAATGTCATGCTATTTGGCCTCAAAAACATTCGGGCTACCTATCAAAGAGCTATGACTACCGTATTTCATTACATGATGCATAGAAATATGGAAGATTATGTGGATGATACCTTGGAAAAATCTAAAAAATGGAACACACATCTTGATGACTTGATTTTAATCTTAGACAGAATGGAACAATTCCAACTTAGATTAGACCCTAAGAAATGTGCTTTTCGAGTCACTTCAAGAAAATTACTTGGATACATCATTTTAGCTAAGAGAATAGAGGTTGACCCTGAAAAGGTCCAAGCTATAATGGAGATGCCCCCTCCCAAAAATATAACTCAATTAAGGAGCCTACAATGACGCCTTCAGTCCATTAGGAGTTTCATATCTCAACTTGCTGAGAGATCTCAACCTTTTAATAAGAATATACACAAAGGACCTTCATGTACATTGAATGAGGAATGTGAGAAAATCCTCAATCAGATCAAGGAATATTTGGCCAAACCTCCAGTATTAATGCCTCCTATTCTAGGGAAACCTCTTATTTTGTACATCGTAGCTATAACAACATCCTTGGGGGAATTATTGGCACAACAAGATGAACATGGGAAAGAAAGAGCTATTTACTATATCAGCAGAACAATAGTATAATACGAAATAAATTACAACAACATTGAAAAATCTTTCCTTGCAGTGGTGTTTGCATCTCAAAAACTCAAACATTATATGCTGGCACATACTACACAGCTTGTCACAAAAATTGATCCTTTGAAATGTTTACTAAATAAAGCTACTCTTATTGATCGAATCGCTAAATGGATGATGATTCTCTCTAAATTTGACATTGAGTATGTTGATCATAAGGCCATATAAGGAAAATAAATTGTTGATCAACTAGCTAAATTCCCTCTAGAAGATGATGCCCCTATATAGATTGATTTTCCTGATTCATCCATTATGTATGTGACTGAACGCACATGGAAGATGTTCTTTAATGGATCTCACACACAAAATGGTGCTAGAGCTGGTATTTTTCTTGTCACACCTCATGGATACACTATCCCAAAGTCATATAAGTTTTTATTTCCTTTCATGAACAACATAGAAGAATATGAGGCTTTAAAAAATGGGATTAAAATGGCTATTGAATGGAGGATCACTGAGCTACATATTTTTGGAGACTCTCAGCTCACTATAAATCAAACTAATGTTGACTATCAAACCAAAGATGAGAAATTGATTCCTTACGAGAAGATGATTGATGATCTCAAGAACTACTTCACTTTCATCACATTCCAACAAATCCCTAGAGATGAAAACATGGTGGTTGATGCCATGGCCACTTTGGTTTCTATCTTACAATTGGAAGAGCCTGAGTCTAGATTTCAATTCCTGGTGGAAGAACTACACTACCCTTCCTATGATTCCCCTGAAAATCATGTCATATGCACCGTGATTGGTCATGACTCCTCTCAATATGCTAAAATTTACTCTTACCTGAGTGACCAAGTCATTCCTGATAACCTAACCCGTAATGAGAAATGAAAACTTATTTACAATGATTCCCACTATACCCTCATCTCTGGTGACTTGTTTAGGAAGGTTCTAGATGGAACACTTCTTAGGTGTCTTGAGAAAGATGAGTCTAAACATGTGTTAGTTGAAGTCCATGATGGTGTATGTGCTCCCACTCTAATGGTCTTTCCCTAGCTTGAAAGCTATTGAGGGCAGGTTATTATTGGCCTACTATGCAGATAGATGTCATGTGCTATGCTAAGTCTTGTAAGAAGTGTCATATGCATGAGAATTTGATCCATGTTCGAGGCAAGCAACTTATTCCATCTATTACCCATTGGCCTTTTTAGCAGTGGGATTTTGATTTGGTGGGTCAAATACATCCTAACTCATCTAGTGGACATAATTTTATTATTACTACAATAGATTATATTACAACGTGGGTTGAGGTTGTTCCTCTTTCAGTTTCTACTGGGAAACAAGTGTCTTTTTTATCCTTAATCATATCATCTGTCGCTATGACATACCATCCTTCATAGTTACTAATAATGGAGGACAGTTCAAAAACAAGGATCTCAAGCTGTTATGTAAACAATTCAAGATTAAACAACACTGGTCCTCAATTTATTACCCTCAAGGTAATGGTAAGGCTGAAGCTTCTAATAAGACACTGCTGAAAATTTTGCACATAACAGTCAACAAATCAAGAAGAGACTGGCGCTTAAAAATTAACCCTGCACTATGGGCCTACAAAACTAGCATTCACACACCTACTGGAGCTACTCCCTTTGTGATTGTTTATGGATCTTAAGTTTTATTACCCCTTGAGGTTGAGATACCTTCCCTAAGAGTCTCATTAAAGGGTCTCATCATAGATGATGACTATAGAACCATGAATATACAAGAGCTAGAACTTATGGATGAGCGTATAAGAGTTGCATTTTACCACATGAGGTTATATCAGAAAAGGATATCACAAAGCTATAAAAAAAAGGTTCATTCTAGAGAATTTCAGGTTGGAGATCTCTTCTTGAGAGAGAATCCCAAAAATCAATAGAATAGAGCACAAAAAGGAAGTCTGAACCTAATTGGTGGAGTCCCTACATAGTTACTATTGCTTTTGGATCTGGTGCCTATCAACTTTCTACATCTGAGGGAGAACAACTCCTTGAACCTATCAAAATCCTTCATCTGAAGAATTTCTATGTATGATGCTCTAGAGATTTGTACATATCTTAAATATCCTAAAAAAGATCTAAAAAATATAAAATATCCTAAAACAAAATTCAAAAAAAAATTGATACATGATCCTAAAAAAATCCTTTAAAAAAGCATATAAAGTCCTGAAAAATGATCATCCTAGTGAAAAGCTAGAAATAGGCACCTTGATGTATCTTCAAAAGAAAAATTTAAAAAAAAAAGAGAAAAAAAAAATGTGTGCCTTGGTGAAAACCTAGAAATAGACGCCTTGGTAGCAAAAATATAAAATAATTCAAGTGGTGAAAACCTAGAAATAGGTTCTTCTTGAAACCCATGCACTTATGTCTACCAGCTTGTCACTTTGTGCTCTGAATCCTTCCAACTTCCATCTCTAGTATCTTTGGTCTGGGATTGATCTTTGTCTAGGGCTAGTGGGCATAAACATTATCCTCCTTTGGTGTGTGATGATGTTTCTTAGTGGCTCATCCCCAACACTGTTTCTCAACACTTCCTTTGATATCAAGTGTTTCTTAACACTTATAAGATATGCTACCTTGAGTCAATGCTTTGTCTGCAATCTAGGATTGTGCGATATTTCTCACCTCCATGCATGAGTTCTAGCGAGTCAGTTCTTATTCTTTATCATTTTTACACTGCACTTAAACTGAAACAATTGAGACATTTTATGACTAATTTTCTTTGTGTATTGACTGATTAATGATTTTCACTGAATATTCCCTCCTTAGTCTCTCCATGATGTTATGACTAGATAACTAAGGACATGGGGCATGTTTTCTTTGGTTTCTGCCTGTGGGTATCACTTTGGTGATCCTGGGTGTCTCTTTATTTTATCCCTTGGACACTAGGGAGATCTAGAGCTATATCCTTGACTATTACATTGTATTTTCTTACACACAAACCATTAAGGTCATCCTAGACTCTTATGCCTTGATCCTTATGGTTACTTGCAACATTAACTTGGAAATAGTGTTCAGGTCATCTTGGCCCTTATGCCTTAGTACTTACAAGTGTTTCCTATATTATATCTGATATAGATCATATTCATATCTTCATAGTTGCGCTTGCACTAGTGATGGTTGTATGATCTCACAATGTCCCTTAATAAGGCTCGATGATAAAAGCAAGGACCTATCTAATTGACCCTTGCAAATTGCACTTTGCATCTTCATAGTAGTTTACATTTTTTAGGGTTCATTTCTAGTTTGCATTTGAGTTAGGAGAGATCCTCCTTTATCATTTTAGATGAATATTCAATTGCACTCAATCACGTACCTTCCATACTGATCATTGTATTTTGACCTAAATTTTCAAAGTCTTGGGTTTTCGCAAAAAATGGACCCTTACCTAATTTTGACGTCTTGGATCAATTTTCAGGATCGAAATCAAAATCCAAATTCATCTTGATTATCAAAATTGCATTTTAAAATTCTTTTCTTCTAGGCATAGTTGACTGCTACTTTGACGCTAATCTATTGAATCTTTTGAGGCAATCACCATTTCTCCTTCTGCACCATCATTTCATCACTTGGTGGTCAAATTGGTCTTGTGCACTTATCAATCATATTGAACCTTATCTTATCATAATTTGATCAAATCTATCTAATTTTTGCATCTCCTCTACTTCATTTTGATTTCAATCTCATGGGGGTAGGAATAACCTATCTTTTAAAGCTGCAAATTGATTCTAGCATATTATTGTCTTGTCTTTCAATCTCTATTTTAGTGTTCAATTTTGCTTATTGTGCATTGGAATCTTTCTATCTTTGCTAGTTCACGTTTGATCAAGTTTGGGATTAGTTTCCTTATTGTACTTTGTTTGATCAAGTTTGGAGTCAGATCTCCATCAGTTACCTTGACATCATCTTTCTTTGACCTAATGTGTTCCCAGATCGCTCATACATTAGTCAAAGAGGGACAAATGTAATCACCCAAAAATGGTCTAGTAGACTATGAGCCCCTTTCTAAACATTAAAATTTAAATACTAGACTACATCTTGTGCTTAATCAATTTTGCATATTTATTTAATCTCTTATTTTCTTGATCAGATCACCACTTAATCATTGATTTGATTATATCCTAAAGTTTGACCACTTTATCCTAAGCTTTATTTAATTAAGAGAACATGTTTCCTTTTAATTAAATGAAAATTATTTTAATTAAATAATAAAATCCACCTTATCCTATGTGTACACATGAAAAAGGAATTTCCTAATTTAAAACAAAAAGAAAAAGACTTTTTGTCTACACATTGAATGCACACTTTCTAAGGTGAGTTGAATCTCATTTTTTCTTAATCTCTTCCACACATGTTTTTTTCCTCTTGAGAATCTTGTGCACCAAAGTTAAAATGATAATTTTTCTCCACCCTTGGATATTGCCTCTTAATCTCTACCATTCATTTCTCTTTAAAAGGAGGCTCTCTCCTCACTCTTGAAAAAAGGATGATAGATCACTCACTCATGTTATTGTTATGCTATCACTTTGTTTACTTGAATTTTCAGATCATTCTTGAGCACTCTTGAATTATACATTACTATTTTTCTTATTGTATTTAGCTTAAATCACATAGTTTAACTATGAGGTACTGTAATCTTGCTAGATTAGCTTTGTTTTCCTTGTTCTTGCATTTCCATCATAGCTTAGTTCTTGCATTTCATCTTAGATTATCTCTAATATGCATCATCATTTGAATCTTCCATTCTATGGTGAACCTTGCAAGGGTCTTTTTCTTAAGGTTCATTTGAGAGGCACCATTCACACTATCTTAGATTCTTTCACATCATAGATTGGAAGCTATAAGCCGCTTCTTGAGACTTCCTTCTTCATGGATTCTCTCAAGTGTAATGATTTATAGAAGTGTGTCATTTTGATCACACAATAGGGACCGTGTACTATATGTAATAATCATCTCCTAACTAGGATACACTACTTTCAATGCATTATTTGTGGGTGCTAATTCCCACCGAGGTTTTTCCCTTAACAGGGTTTCCTTGACAACAATTGCTTTGGTGTTTCTTTTGATGTGGTCAGATTTGGATTGAATAATTGGTTTATAACTTTAAAGTTGATTTATTTGGCACACAATTGATTCACACCCCCCCTATCAGTTATGTTGGTGGACTATTATTTCTAATAGTGAATGGAAAATGCAGAGGATAAATGAAACCTAGGGAGGATAAAAAAAACAACTAGACTATTTTTTTTTGGATTTTTCAATTTTCAAAATGCAATAACAAGAAGGGAAATTAATTTTTTGGATTTCTCTGGAATTTTGGGATGCTAATACAATCTATGACTAGAATGATTTCTAAGGTAGGACAAAATGACAGATTATGGAAATGATGTCTTTCTAAGACAAGCGTTAACCAGAATGATAGGTGCCTAAGCCAAAGAAAGAGAAGGTTATTGGATTGGAATAAAGACAAGATAAAATGAAAGACCACTACATGAATGTCCTAAGAAAATGCACCCTCTAATTTGGCAGATAATTTTGAAAGGTGGAATACTTAACCTTTAGGATATGAAACCTATGTTTTTAGGATTTTTGGATTTTTTGGACTAAAATGACAACTATGCAAAAATTAAATGACTATGCAAGGTTTGTTAAATCTATAAGGTCCAAGATTATTGAGAGAGGGTTGAATCAGTAATCTAGTAGATGTGAAACTTTTCACAATTTATTCAACATCATAAACCACATTCATCAACTTTAAATTTTATACATGCAATAAATAAAGTAACCAAAAAATCATCCACACATGCAACAAAATAACACAAGTATTTTTATCGTGGAAACCCTGACTAAGGGTGAAAACCATAGTGGGGATTAGCACCCAAAAATATGTGCACCCTTCTTAAATGTTCCTTATAAAAGGCCTAGCCCTATTAGGAGCTTACAATGATGCCCAATTAGGAGAAGACCCTGTTAGGAGTCACCCAGTTAATGGATTTACCTCTGGTCCTATTAGGATATTTACCCTTTTAGGAGAAATCTTATTAAAGGATTTAAACCCTAGTTAAAGAGTCACCTAGTTAAAGGATTTACAAATCAGACGTGTTAAAGTCTACTCAGTTAAGGGATTTTCTTTAGAACCTATTAATATTTAACAAGTACAATGATCTTGGTGTAGAACACCTCTTCTTGTTCAAATCCAATTAAGCACAATACTTCTTCTTCTTGCAAACAATCTTCTCTCTTCACTCAACTGCACTTTGGCATCCATGATCTACACTTGCATAAACCATTAATTTACATATATATACATTACATGTCCATTAGGGGATTTAACTACCTTACAAAATGTATTACAATATTTCTTTATCGATCCTTGAACCCTAAAATGTATTACCATTGTAGAACCTTTGATTACAAACGCAGGTCGGACATAAGATTCACACATCAATTTGAATAAAGAATAGTCAAACCTTTTTAACTTCTTTAACACACTTCCAAAACTTGATTAAATATAATCACCTTGAGAAATGAAATAGAAAATAATAATTAATTTTTTTTATGCCACTTCCCCTTGACATCTTCATCATGAAAAAATCCACTACAACCAATTGCATTATCACCACTCACTAATCTAACATCAACTCGTCAACCTTGTTCAAACATTTTATAACTTGCAAGAACAATCTCTAGTCAACTGAAACAATTCCTTGCAGTAATCCAATCGTGTAGTGATCATAGTATCAATAACAAAGCCTAGTCAAGATAAACATATCATGACCATGACACTTGAATCCATACCTATTTGATAGAATAATCAAATCATTCATTTTCTGTCACTATCTATTCTTTTGTCTGCATTATTTCTCTTCAATCAATCATAACTTGCTCCATGTTTTTTCTTAGCATATGCGGTCATATAGAATGCATCTAGAGATAGCCCTAAGTCTCCAACCATGATCACACACTCCAATTCCTATTCCAACATAGAATTTATCTGCACAATTACTTAGAAGCACCTCAGGAACAATTTCAACAAATACAACACCAAGTTGACATCAATGAAAATAAAATAACTGATCTTCCTATTATCAAACATGTACCAAGAAACACTCAACAATATTTGCATTAGTTATTCCAATAATATCCCCCTTTTCCATTGATGGAAACACCACATTGATCTGATAACAGTTTCTCCCCCTTAGCTGATGCACCAAACTTCTTGTCTTGATCTTCCTGGTTTTCTCCTTCAAAGTCTTCTTCTGAACTTATGCCCAATACCTCTATCTGGTTCTTTTCTTTATTTTTATCTTCTCCCCCTTTGAAAATAATTCCAAAGGCACCACATAGGTCTCCTACTATAGTAACATATTTCCTTTTCCTCTAACTGCCCCCCCTAAGGAGTAGTCCCTTTTAACATCAACCCAATAGTGAAAGATATTCAATGAATCCACTGGATTAGTTCTTACAACAATATCTTCATTGTCTTTCAAGTAGGGGAATAACCCCTAATTTACCTCTCAGATACTCAAAATTATCTTTAGATAATGGTTTAGTGAATATATCTACTAGTTTCTCCTTGGTTGGCACATATTTCAACTTGACTACCTTTTCCAACACTTTCTCTCTTAATAAATGATACTTGATTGGAATTTGTTTAGTCTTATAATGCATTACTAGATTATTTGAAATATTGATTGCACTTGTATTATCACAATAGATAGTCACAGGTCAGTTACCTTCTCTTTGATACCTTCTAGGATCTGCTTCATCTATGAAATTTGTGTACAATTGATAGCTTATGCTACATAATCAGCTTCTATAGTAGATTGAGAGATGAAATTTTTTCTCTTACTTGTCCATGACACAAGTCTTCCTCCTAGGAAGTATTCTCCTCCACTTGCACACTTTTTTCCATCAATGTTTCCAGCCCCATCTGCAATAGTAAAAACACTAAAAGAGAAATTGCCTTTGTGAATATACCAAATACCATAGTCTTATATTCCTTTCAAGTATTTGAATCTCCTTTTTACTGCTACCATGTGAGATTGATTAGGATTAGCTTGAAATCTAGCCACTATTCCAACTGCTTGTGCAATGGTTGGTCTATTATGAACAAAATATTGCAACTTACTAATCATGGATCTTTATATATTTGCATCCATGACACCTGACTCATCATCCTTAGATAGCTTGCATCTTGTCACTATGGGGGTTCCAATTGGCTTGGAATCTTCCATTCCAAAGTTCTTCAGTACTTCCTTTATGTACTTAGACTGGCTGATATAGATGCCATCTTTTAGTTTTAAAATCTTCAATCCAATAAAGAACTTAATTTCTCCTATCATTGACATCTCACACTCTTTCTTCATCTCTTCTTCAAACTCCAAGCTCATCTCATCATTTCCTCAAAAAATTATGTCATCCAAAAACACTTTAGCTAATAGTATTGTTAGAATATTTAATCTTTCCTTGGTTGTATTTATTTAATTTAGGATAAACAAAGGTATTTTATATTTACTTAACTAGGATATTCTTATGGAATACCTGCATGTATTTTTTCCCTGAGTCCAAGTGGGAGGACATGTCATTTCTTGTAATTCCTTTATTAAGAAAATTAGCTTATCCTCCTTAAGCAGATTTTAACACTTTTTACACACCTATTATGGATGTTGGCAATCATAGATTGGTGAGTTTCTTAGTAACTCCTCTCCTCATATATATTTAAGAGATGCTCCTCTCTCTCTCTCATTTCTACTCTATGAAGTTACTGTAATTTAGCTACTTTCTCTCTTTATCTCTCTCTCTTTCTTAGGATTTTCCTCATTCTTAATTCACAAGGGGTTTTTCTTTGTTTTTCCCCTTTCAAGACTTCTTGTCTCCTTGTCTTGGCTATTTTGGTGTATGCTCCTACTTTTGCATTTCTCATGGTAACAATATTTTCATCTAATCTCTCTCTTAGATTCTTGTTTATTTTCTTTCTCTTGATTTTTCCTTTCATGGTATCAAAGCCTCGGTTACTAATCCTTTTTGAGTGAAAGTTATTTAAGGTTGCCATTTTGTGGAGAACACCTTGTTGGAGACGTGTTTTTGGAGAGAGAGAAGATTGAGCTTCATTTCCTAACTTTTGCGGTTGCCAGATTTTGTAAAATATATATATATATATATATATATTTCTCTAACCCTGTTCGGAAGGCTTTTCGCCAAATAGTTTTCTACATTCTTGCATTAAAAAAAAAACCCTAACCTCAATCGGGAATCCGCAAGGTTAAAGGTTTTTCTTGTCTAACATCACTTGCAGGTTTCTCTTCTATTTATGTATGTGTATTGACAAAATATTTATAATTCTCTATTTATTTACAAATTTATAATCATTTTTATTTAATAGTTCTTCTTCATTTTATTGTTGTGTTTGATTTGCAACATTAGATGTTTAAATATCTATTTTTTTATTTAACAATTTCTTTGTTATTGTTTAAGGTTTACAACATCTCTTTGGTATTTATTTTCCCTCTACCTCATGTTGACTCTTGCATCTCCAACTATTACCACTAAACTGCTATTGCAGTTGTATTTAAAAGCTTAATCTCTTTGCATCTCCTCCAGCTAATCCGCGACTCTCCTTTCCTTGTTATTATCCCACTTCTATCCTCCTTTACTTGCGCAGGTTCCTTAATTTTGTTACGTAGCACAATCGTAGTTTGAACACACAATCCACATAGTTATGCAACACTATCCTTAAGTCATTACTATCCTTAAGTAATTATCACTACCACTCCCACCCTTGCCCAATTTTTTGTGTGATTCCTCTCTTTCCTATGCATATCGTAATCCCTAGGAATTTTCGTAGTCAAAGGCAGTCTTTTCCACTAGGTCTGTCAATCCCCAAATGTAACTATTACTATTCTACCTTATTCTCTGCACGTTTTCATTTAAAAAAAAAAATGTTTTATTAGTTTGAAAATCGTAAGGAAAAATCAAATTACATTGCAAAAAGATTATTAAGGTATATAAAAGACACTATTGATTTTGGTTTATTTTATGATACAAATTTTAAGTCTACTTTAAAAGGTTTTACTAATTCCGATCTAGGAGGAGATCCCAATGATGGGAAATCTATTTGTGAATATTATTTTTTTGTTGGTTTAGGTTCCATTTCTTGGAAAAGTAAAAAGGAAAATTTTATTTCTCTATGTTCTACTAAATTTAAATATAAAGGATGTACTAATGCCTCTAAAAAATCTTTATGGATTAGAAGAATATTTCAACTTGGGTCTACCTCAACAAGAATCTTCACCCTTGTATTACGACAACCAAAGTGTCATTGCCTTGCAAAATAATCCTATTTATCATGCAAGGACAAAACATATTTCTCTACAACATCACTTCATTAGAGAAAAAGTTTAAAACAAACAAGTCTCACTCATCTATTGCAAGGGAGAAGATCAAGTTGCAAATATTTTGAAAAATCCTCTTTCTAAAGGGAAATTTCAATTTCATTGTAAAAAATGGGTTTGATACCCATTGATTTAAAATCCCAAAGTAAAGCTTAAGGGGGGGGGGGTTATAATATTTAAGCTTTCCTTGGTTGTATTTATTTAATTTAGGATAAACCAAGGTATCCTTCATTTATTTAATTAGGAGATTCCTATTAAATCTTTACATGTATTTTGTCCTCTAGTCCAAGTGGGAGGACATGTCATTTATTGTAATTCCTTTATTAATGAAATTAGCTTATCATCCTTGAGAGGTTGTTGATTCTTTGCACACACCCATTATAGATGTTGGCATTCATAGATTTGTGAGTTACTTAGTAACTCCTCTCCTCATCTCTATTTAAGAGATTCTCCTCTCTATCATTTCTACTTTATGAAGTTATTGTAAATGATCTCTCTCTCTCTCTCTCTCTCTCTCTCTCTCTCTCTCTCTCTATGTGGCTTTGCCTCATTCTTAATACACAATGGTTTTTTCTTTTCTTTTCCCCTTTCAAAACTTATTGTCTCCTTTTCTTGGCTCTTTTGGTGTATTATCCTAGTTTTTCATTTCTCATGGTAACAATATTCTCATGTAATATCTCTCTTGGATTCTTGTTTATTTCCTTTATCTTGATTTTTCCTTTCAAGTATCTTATCACCTTCAACCTTCAAGTACATATTACTATCTTCACTTGTTCTTATGAAATTAATATTAACAATATAAGAGTGTAGCCTTTCATACAATTCTCTATGTGATTGTTTCAATCCATATAGTTCCTTTTGTAACTTGCAAACCATGTCATTGTTATCTGTAAGTGCACATCTAGCTGGTTTCTTTATGTAAATTTTTTCTTCAAGAATCCCATTTAGAAAAATAGATTTAACATCCATTTGGAAAACATTAAAATTCTTATAGGTAGCATACGAAAGTAACATTCTTACCCCTTCAATTTTTTCCATAGGAGAAAATTTCTCTCCATAGTCTAGTCCTTCCTCTTGTGCATAGCCCTTACACACCAGTCTTGCCTTATTCTGAACCGCTTCTCCATCTTCATTTAGTTTTCTCTTGAAATCGACTTTGTACCAATCAAATTATTGTCTTTTGATCTGGAAACAAGTGTCCATGTTTCATTCTTCTCAATCTAATCAAACTCTTCTCCTATAGATTTTATCCAATCATAATTCTTCAAATCTTCCTTCACAATTTTAGGCTCAAACTTTGAAATTAGACAAGTACTCTCTCTGATTCTTCTTCTTGTCTTCACTCCAACATCTTTATCACAAATGATCTGATCAATAGAATGATTTAATTTCACATATCTTGGAATAATAGGTTCAATTCTAGGTGCTTCTTCTTCTTCTTGTTCCACCAGTTGAAGCACTTCTTCCTCACTGTTATGTTCAAAAGCTTATTGCACTTCAAGTTGCACATACATAATCTCCTAGATATTCTCGAATTCTTTCTTGCTAGATTCATCAAATATCTCTAGAGATTCATCTACCTTCACATTTACATTTTCAACCATCTTGTTAGTAATTTTATTGAAACACTTATAAGCCTTGATTTTGGTAGATTATCCCAAGAAATAACCTTCATCTATCTTAGAATCAAACTTGCCAGTGAAATCATCTCTCTTGATATAGAATATACTACCAAAAACTTTTAATAATTAACACTAGGTGTGTGACCATACCATAATTCATAAGGTGTCTTATTGGTTCCTTTCTTCACCTGTACCCAGCTCATTATGTATATTGTAGTTCTAATGGATTATCTCCAATATGAATTAGGCACATCAACTTGAATCATCATTTTTCTGGAAGCATCCACTATATTTTTCTTCCTCCTTTATACAATTCCATTTTTTTGAGAATTCCTTGGTCTTGATATCTGTCTCTTGATTCCATTTTCTTCACAATACTCAATGAACTCCCATGAAGTGAACTCAACTCCTTTGTCTGATCTTAAACACTTAAAACTCTCACATGTTTCAGTCTCAACAAGTGCCCTGAATACTTTGATCTTATAGAAAGCTTTATATTTATCCTTCAATAATGTCACCCACATCATTCTTGAATAGTAATCAATAAACAACATGAAATACTTCTCACCATGATAACTCTTTTTCCTTAGAGGACCAAAAAGATCAGTACGAACTAAATCCAATATATTTTTAGAAGAAAAAGACTTATTGCTTAGAGTAGCTGAAAGTAGAATAAGTCATCTTACCCAACTGAGATTCCTTGCACATTACATTTTCTTGTTTCACAAGTTGTGGCAATCTCCTAACAACACTTGAATTACTAACATTGATAGTGCTATCAAAATTCACATGACAGAATCTTCTATTCCACAGGAAACTATCTTCAACCTTAGCAACCAAAAACATATTAACAATAGTATTCAAATGGAATGAGTTACCTTTAGTTTGTTTCCCAGTATAAATTAGATCTCTTGAGCTTCCACATATCCTGGACATACCTCCTTTGAAATCTAAATGATAACTTGTGTTATTCAATAGACCAACACTGTAAAAACATTATATGTAAGACCCTCAACCCAATATAGATCATGAATATTGATTTTAAAATTCATAAAGATTGATCCTATACCTCTGACCATGTAGGGTGTATTATTTCCAAACCTTACCACACCACCATCAAATTCATCTATCTTTATGAACTTGATTTTTTCATTAGTCATGTGATGTGAGCACCCACTATCAATGACCCATACATTACCATGTGAGAGACCAATGCCTTCTCATCTTCAAAATTTTATTTTTTGATTGTAACAAACACTAATTAATCATTGTCATCAAATTCTTCATCAGTCACACCTTCATCTACTGCAACATATCATTGTCTCTTTCCTTTTACCTTGAATCTTTTGATCTTGTCTTTCTGTTCACCATTAGGAAACCTGGCAGAAAAATGTCCTATCTTGTTACATGAAAAACATTTCAAAGGTATCTTGCCTTTATACTTACTAGTACCTCTAGGTAGTCTTCTTGGAAGTAATTATTCAATTTCTTCTTTCTTATTTTATTCATCCAAGATAGATTCAATTTCCCTGGATAACTTTCATGAATTATTTGTTTTCCCTTCTTCTATGATGCTAATGAAAAATATGCCTTAAAGGCTTCTTCAAATTTAGGCATACTTTTATCATAGTTGATTTAAAAGTAGTGAGCTTACCAATCAATCCATATGTTAGATATTTTTCTTTTCTGACCTTTGTTAAGAACCAATACTTGACTCTATTATTCCCAAGAATTGAATAGAACAAGGAAAAGTATAATTGATGAGGATTTAATCCTCCTTCTTTGAGCTCCATAGACTCAGGCGGGTGTACCTTTAATAGTTTACTGCTTCTTAGCAGATTTAACAGTGGGTCAAGAGTTTACACTAATTTGTCTCTATCTTTTACTGCAACAACTTATAACACACTCTACAAATGAGTATAACCAATCTTATGCAAATGTTTACAAGCCACACCATGAACTTGACAAGAGAAAATACCAGTGACATAAGGATTCTCATCTTTCTTCTATTTGAGTTCTAGAATGAGGCAGGATGACCTAATGATTCTCTCTCCAAGGAATCAATAAAATTAATTGTATTTTCCAATACAAATGATAAACATCTATGTTATTAATAACATAAATATAAAAGATTATTTAGATTTAATGTTGATGGATATAACTACTAATCAAAATATAGACTAGTGCCTAATCAAGGGCAAAGAGTCAATTGAGATATACATTCACAAAAATTACTTAATGGAAACACACATGAAACTCATATGAGATGCCTTACAAACCACCTTCTCATTCCCACACCCATGTATCATATTCCTACACTAATATTTAGTCCTCTGAAACTACTTGTAAGATTTACTCCCTCCTTGAAAGAAACTCAAAAATAATTTCATAGTTACCTTGTAACTAGTATATTTAAAATTCCTTACAAATTAAATACACTTGAGAACATAAACATAAATACAAGAGGACATCAAAGATGTGAAATAGGAACTTCCATTGTATTTTATTAAAATATTTCTGCTTAGTACATTTAGAATGACAAAAAGCTTGAAACTAGACAAAATTCAAAAGTCTGCCTCACACTTGTGAATTCACAATCCTTTACAATATGTTACAATTTTATATATATAGTAAGCACTATCCATCTTGGAATCCTTAAAGAGAAAAGATGCAACAAGCTTTAGATGAATAGGAAAAAACTAAAAGTGCTAAAAGACAAAAACTGACGAGGCCCTCATGCATTATATCAATGGCATACTAAATAGAATAATGCATAAACTTGGGGTTTTTCTTCTTCTAAATACTAATGAGGCCCTCATGCATTCTATCAATAACATCCTAAATATAGTAAAAGTTGGTGTTAACATGGGAATGGATTTCTAGGATAATCATCAGTAGATTTGTAGGAAGCTTCTCAATGTGCCCATCAATTCCCAATACTTTGTACAGCCCATAAGATATCTACTTCATGTAGAATCTCATGTCTTTGAATTCATATGGTGCACCTTTAGAAGAAGGCATTGGGGCTACATAATTTCTATTTAACATAGGCACATGAGACTACATCAAATTATTCACTATATTGACCTCCCTGGTATACTTATTCTATAATTTAGTCAAGTCAATATTTTTGGTAGAGGCATGGTAAATACCAAAGGCTTTCATAAAGGATACCCTATCCAAGATAACTAGGGTTGTCTCATCAATTTTTCTGATAGTCTTAGAAAGATGATCATATTTCCTAGCCAATTCCACTAACAGGTCTACATCTAGGAAGACATCTGGGACAATTAGCTTGGCTAAACCTAATGTCCAAGGGTTTTATACAGGGATTTTTATATCCTTATTGCTATAAAAGTAATTGAATAAATGGTAACTAGAGCACCCGAGAGTTTTGGGACCCCTACAATTTGACATGTCATTAGAAAAGAATTGGTCATTTATCCTTTTATTTTGGTTGGTCCCAGGAAGCAGAGTCACAAACTCATCTAGATAGTTCCTCTTTCCCTTGTGTTCTTCCTCTTCATATTTGTCCTCACCACTAACTGAAGCTCTTCTTGACCCCGCTTGAGTCATCTTTACTAAATCTGAACTATTCTTCTCTTTGAAACATAGTCTTCTCAATTTCTCTGAAACTTATGCAATTTTCCCTTTGTTCTCTGAAAACTCTGGTAATCAAAATGTACAAAGGCTGCATTTATTTATCATTGAAACATAAATGCATCAGTTTAGTCAAGAACCTAGAAACTGTTTCTCAATCACTTTTGCAATAACTTTGCATGTCTTAAAATCAATTTTCTCCTAGTCGTGGTGCTTGAAGTTGACAGGTAATTGAATTTGAAATTCTTGGATGGAAAAAGTCATGAGTGATTTTCTATTTTAAAAACTTATTTTATGTTAAAAGGCTCAAAACAAGATCTGATTGGCCTATTTTTCTTGCCTTTCTACAGCTCGGTGGATTACTTGTACTGTGTCAGGATATTTAATCTTTATTAACCTTGTTTTTTATATTATTTCCTTGAAATGATGCAAGATAGGATACTCATGATTTTACCATACTTAAACAATAGTCTATCTAGAGATTACACAACTTCTTTATCTCCAAGTCTCTAAATAATTCATCTGACCTAGCTTATTTTATGAGATCCAACACCAGCCACATATCTCTTACTTCATCAATGATTCTCACTAAGTCTCTGAGTTTTTTATTTAACATTAGGTTCGTTTGGAGATTTAGTGACAAGGCTAAAGGATAAATCTTTTATGACTCTAATTCTATTTGGATATTGTGAGATCACTAAGTCTCTTATGGTGAATGCATTTCTTAACCTTGATTCTATTCATAGATCACGTGCCGACCGCATGATAAGATCTTGATCTACACCTTGCGCTAAATGTCTGAATCATTTTTTACTTTCTCATTTCATCTAGAGATTATGTGACAACCCTTGATCTTAATTTTTATCCATAGTTTATGTTGAATCTCATAATTCTTGGCACTAATTCCAGTCTATTATATGATGACGAGATAAAGGCTATCTCACAATATCCCAATGTTTGGACTAACTCTAGTCAAGTCTGGAGATTCAGAGATAAAGGCTAACTCTGAATCTCTAAATGATCTGTCTAACCTTGGGTTTACTTTGAGACTTAACGAATATGATAGATTTCCTTATCCACTTAAACACGTGTCTCCATTTCATCTCATTACCTCCTGATCGCTAAAAGATTCATGACTTATTGACCTTTTCTAGTGACTTAATGCTAGATGCATCTCTCTATTTTAATCAATGGTTCATATCCCTTCTTGGTAAACTTGACTTGGCTTTGCATTAACTCTTATTTGACCATGATTCATTTGTATATTCAATGACTAAATAGATCTCTAAGTCACTGAATAATACTTATAACTTGGGTTTAATCTAGAGATCATGCGTTGGCCCTCAGATCTTTCCTTGATCAAAGATCAACACTAAGTCTCTAAATAGTTTTGTATTTGGCCAATTCTTTCTAAAATTAAGAGACAACCAATGATTTTCTTCTTGATCCAATGGCTTGTGCTGAATCTCTAGATTACTTGCTTAATCAAACTTACATTCTGAGATCACGCGACCAAGTTACCTCTAAATCTTGCAATAAACTTTACTGGAATTTGGCCTCAACCATAGGTTCATATAGATATTATGTGAATTCTTTATCTCTAAGTCACTGAAAGGTTTACTAACTCTGGGGTTAAATTAGAGATCATATGTAGACCATTCGATCAAACTAAGGCTAAAACAAGATCGATGGCCCTCGCTGAAACGTTGAATAAAATCTTAAACTTGGCTATTATCTGGAAATCATGCACTAGCCTCTCATCTGGAATGAGATCAATGATCCTCGCTAAATATCACAATATTTAACTTAACTCTGATTTCATCTGGAGATCTAGCGACAAAGAAAAATATAAACTCTATCCTAACCTCAGGTTGGATTATGAGATTCAACGATAAGGCTATTTCTGAATCTCCAAATATTTCTTGTGACTGGAGTTAATTCATGAGATCTAGCACTAGCCACACTAAAAAATTGCATCCATGATTGTCACTGAATATTTGAGATGACTTCATCTTTGTCTAGCAATCACATGCCAACCGCATGATGAGAATAAGATCAACCGTCTGGGCTTAATCTTTAAATTTATGATATAATATTCCTTTCTTCCTAAGATTAAGAGATAATAGCTTGTGCCAAGTCTCTAGACCATAAGGAATATTCAACCTTGATCAGGCGATTAAGAGATAAAGGTAATGACCAAAAGGCACATGACTTAAAAACACTTAAGTTACTCGCCAAAAGTAACTTCAAAATAGAACCAGATCATTAGGGTCTAGGGTTTTTTCACAATAAACATATAAGAGACCTAGGGTTTAAGAATTTCAACCATTTTTCTACCACATTGATTGGAAACAGACACTTGCAAAAAAATTTGTTGGTACATTGGAACAGACTTTGAATTTTAAAGCATAAATAGATACTGGGAACCAAAACCTTCAGCAAGAATTTGAAAACACAAAAAGGTGCTAACACCATCAACATAAAAAGTATCAAATGTTCTCAATTATTGTATAGAAAAAACTCTAATGGCATAAGTAAGTATCAAGGTTCTCAACATTTTACTTACCACATCACCTTCTTCAATGTTTCTAATGGAAGCTTTGATAGCACTAAATAATTCTTTTATCCTTTGAACATATTGAGCAAAGTTCTCACTTTCCACCATTTTCATGTCATCATATTTTCCCTTCAAGTTGTTGGCACATTGGAACAAACTTTGAATTTTAAAGCATAAATAGATACTTGGAACCAAAACCTTCAGCAAGACTTTGAAAACACTAAAAGGTCCCAATAGTGGCTCTATCTGAGGATTCTTTAATGCAAATTCATAGCAAGAATTACAGATCTCTGGGAGGCAGACCACAAGTGCACTAACCTATTGTAGAAATAAACACACAATAGAAAGAAAACACACCTGTACATAAAATACATGACTACTGTGGATGGAAAGAAAAACTAATTGAAGAAAGGTTTTAAGAATTGTCCATGCACTGGAAATTCAAACACCTCACCATCCATATTGTTTAGAAGATATGAATCTTTTCCAAAATCTTGGTGAATGATAAAGGGGCCTAACCATAAAGACTCAAATTTCTTATGCTTTCCCTTATCTTCAGCCCTGGCATTCCATTGTAATACCATGTCATTTGGCTGGAATTTCCTAGTACTAGCCCTTTTATCAAACAAGTATTTCATTTTTTGTTGATTCTTTATGTTTTTCCTTTGTCCTTCCCTTTTGTTTTCATCAAGCTCTATCTTGTAAAGCATCATTCACTTCTATCTCTTGATCCATGAAACATTTGTATGAAGGAAACAAATTATTCATAGGAAACATAGCCTATACTCCATACACTAATTCAAAAGGAACCTTACCAGTGGCCACCTTGATTGTCACTATGCCAACCCACAAAGCCAACTTCAATTTTGAATGCCATGCCATTTTATTTGATTCCAAGGTCTTCTTCAAGATTTGCAAAATTCTCTTGTTGATTGATTCTGCTTGTCCATTCTCTTGCAAATTATATGGGGAAGAATAAGATATGAATATTCCATTTTCAACATAGAACTCTTGAAACTCTACAGACATGAAACACTTTGTATTATTGTTTACCAACTTCAAAGGGACACCAAATCTAGTCAAGACATTCTCCATCAAGAAATCAATGAAAAATTTATTGGTTTCTCCTTTTGTAGGGATTTCTTCAATCCATTTTGTGAAGTAATATGTAGCAACCAGGGTCCAGCTATGTCCACCACTGGAATTTTCTGCAAATTCTCCAATGAAGTCAATTCCCCACATAGTAAAAAGAGCCTAAGCTTGTAATGGATTTAACAATAGAGCTCGTAAAAATTTTAACTTTGAAGAAAATCATTGACAAGGTTCACATTTTTTCACAAAACTAAAAGAGTCCTTAAAAACATAGGGTCAATAGTAGCCATCTCTTAGAATTTTATGGGTAGTTGTCTTAGTATAGAAATATCCTCCACACAAGCCTGCATGCATTTCTTTCAAAACTTTTTCTTCTTGCATTTTATCCAGATGTAGCAAGAGCACACCATCTCTATTTTTTCAGTACAATTCTCCCTGTACTAAGTTGTATTTATGATATTGTAACCTTATAGTCCTCTTCTGATTATCACTCATAATGTCAAGGCACTTGGAATTCTTGAGGAGGTATACAATATCAGAATACCAGGGATGTCTTTCAATGCTAGTGATTGCCAAGTCTTGCAACTCCATATTGTTGACTTGCACTAAATCTATACTCTCTTTTTTCATGAGCTTGGATAAGCCTAGTCCTCTTACTAATTTTGTGATATGGATCTCTAGATTGAATTCCTTGACCCTGTTTATCCATTTACATATTTTCCCAGTGACTTCTGACTGGGTAAGAATATCTTTTACAGCTGCATGGGGTACATATGCTATCACCTTTGAGAAAAAAGGTAAGGCCTAAATGATTTGACAAACTTTACTAGTGCATATGCCTATTTATCCATTACCTCATAGTTCAATTCTACAACTTGGAGTGATTTTCTATAAAATGAAATAGGATGTTCATGTCCTTTCTCACCTTTTTGCAGTAGTACAATAGCTATTATATGGAAAGATGCAAAGGAGAAGAGAGAGAAAGGTTTACTGTAATTAGGAGACCTTAAGACAGGGGCTTCCTAAATTCCTTTCTTGATCTTGTCAAAGGAAACTTGTGCCTCATTATCCCATTGGAACTTAACATCTTTCTTGAGGAATTTTAATATTGGTTTGACAATTTCTGCAAAATTGATAATAAACCTCCTGACAAAATTTATCTTTCCTAAGAAAGAATGCACTCCTTTGAAATTATTAGGGGCAAGGACCTTTTGTATTGCTTCTACCCTCTTAGGGTCAATCCTTACTCCTTATTTTGATACAATGTGTCCTAGTAACTTCCCCTTAGTTACTGCAAATTGGCACTTTTAGGGTTTAAGGACACTCCATATTCCATAGCTTTAATGATTACATTTTCTAAGTGCTCACAATCATCCTTTGCTTCCTTAGAATATATTGTCAAATCATCCTGATAAATAACCATAAATAAATCAATAAAAACCTTGAAAGCAACATCCATGGCTCGTTAACAAGATACCATGGAGCAGGAGCGGTCTGGAGGAGGAGAAAGAGCGGGAGGAGGCTTTTTGAATTTGAGCATGGGAGGGAAGCTAGGAGATGAAGGCATGGTAGTGGGATCCATGATAGGGGAAGTAGGATATGCTACTAGATCATCATCAGAGGATGAGGAAAAATCTTGTGGGTCAACCTTGGTTCTATCCAGCAATGATGAAAGCCCTTTCATGGGGCCAGTGGTGGAAAAATTTAAAAACTGTACGATTGAAAATGAATCAACAAATCTGCTAGAAGGTAAGTCACATGGATTTTCCTTGATTCTTGGTTAGGGAAAATGGTTGGATATTTTTGGGATAAAACCCTCTAGAAAATCATCCTTCCCTAAGGTCAATATTTTATCTGATCCTCTTAAGGGAGATATTGGTATCATCATTCTGGACCCGATTGTTGATCATATTGTGTCAATCATGGCGTCTACCTTGGTTGGAAATTTTATGGGTCCACGATCAGATATTGACATTCTTAGATCCCTTGTGGATAAGAAATGAAGGTTAAAAGGTCAGGTCAACATTGCTTCTATGCCAAAAGGCTTTTTTTCATTTGAGTTCTCTAATGGGGAAGACCTATCTAAAGTTTTGTGTGGTGGTCCTTGGATGATGGGTAAATCCTCTTTATCTCTACAGAAATGGATGACTAGTCTTGACTATAATGATAATCTTTTCACAATAACTCCAGTATGGGTTTTCCTTCTTAGGATTCCACTGGAATATTGGCATGAGGATATACAGGTAGCTATTGCTGGTGTCTTTGGGGAGCTTTGTTAGAGTAATTAGCTAGTTTCTTTACTCTTTTTTCACTTAAGCTATCTCTTAGGTGCATATAATTAATATTTTAAATTAATTATATTGCGCAACCTAGTCTTTCTATTTAGGGTTTGTTCACCTTTATAGGCTAAACTTTGCAATGTTTTTTTTCATAACTTAGAGAATAATATTGTGACTCTTCTTTTGAGCATCTCTGAGTTCTGCTTTTTCATTCTTGTGCTTCTTCTTTGTATCAGGTTATTTGCATGCAGGTGTATTCAGGTTATGTGGATTTGCATGTGTTAAATCCTACATGGTATTAAAGCCACCCTACTGCTGCCTAGTTTGAAGGTTTTTGAAGCTACGATTCGAAGACGACAACCACAACTTCTCTGGGGTTTTTCTGTCACTTTGAAGGAGGCGCTATTTTTTGGAGCCATTTGAGAAAAAATGAACTCCACCATTGCATTCAGAAGGCCTGGAAGAGTTGAAATACATATAAAGTTTGACTATTTTGGTTACAGTGACCTCAGGCAAAATTTTTGGCCTCTTAGGGCCGTACGGGCACAAAAATCGAGGTGAAGAATAAAAAAAAATTTAAATTTTTTTTTTAATAAAAATTTGGTGCTGTTGGTGAGTGCCACCACCGCGCCATCGCTGCGCCGCCCCCGGCCCGCGCACAACCCTCTAGCCACCGCGGAGCCACCGAGAATTGCCGCCATCGACGTGCCGCTCGGCCGCCACCGTTGCCCACCTGGCCGCCTCTGCCGCTCAGCTCGGCCGCCACCTCCACCGGCACCGCCACCCACTAGCCACCCCACCTAGCTGGATGTCCCGTGACACCCATACGGCCATCAATTTATTTGCCGGGACTGTGTTTTTCCAGAGACCTTGCTGTTTGGGGGTACTTGTGCGTTTTTGGCTCTACAGGGCTCATACAGACTCAGATTTTTGACTTCCATATATTGTCAGAAATCTCTTTCTAAGCCTGTCACTCTCATCTAGGTCTCATTTCTTGATTTTTCCATTTACTTTCTATATTGTGTAGTCAAAGATTTACCTTCCTTTGTGCTCCTGTTCTTCTTCTGGAACTCAGGTTTTTTTCTCATTTCTTGTGCTTTCATAGTAATTTGTGGTGTAAGGGGGATAGTATTACACATTGTAGGGGGGTGCATTTTACTTTCTGCAATTTCCTTCAGAAAGACTCTTCTACTTCCGTCTTATTCTTCTCAATGTCAGACCCCTCTGTGGCCCGACTGACACCTCATAACTACCACACATAGAAGCCACAAATGACTAGACTCCTCATGTCACAAGGTTTATGGTCCTACATGGATGTGGCTCAGCCAGTTCTATAGAGGCCTTATGAGGCTCTTATGCACATAAATAGGATGGATGAGGCAATGGGCCTCATTGCCATGAATATTTTAGATGGGTTGTTGTTCCACTTGGATGTTCTGACCACACCCAGGGATATGTGGAAAAAGTTTTCCACCTTGTTTGGCACAATGAATCAGTTCAGGGTCCTCCAGATAGATGCAGAGTTCACCTCCTTGGTACCTGAATCTTTCACTAGCATTGAGGACTTCCTGATGAAGTTCAAGTCTCTTCAATCCATTTTACAGGTTGCTGGAAAGACGAAGTCAGATGATGAGTGTATCTTTCTAATACTCTCAAAGCTTCATGGCCCTTATCAGATTTTCACGTCTAACTTCTACTCCACTATGGATGCACTGGGTGCACGATATGTTATGCCCTCTTTTGAGACCTTCTGTGATAGGTTAACTCGTGAGCAGTCCAAGCTTAGTCAGATGGATTCTCTTATAGGTTCATAGTCACAAGCATTGCTTTCCAAGTCATCTCAGGATACTTAGAAGTCGAAGCCGAAGTATATCTTTGATTCCTCTTCTCAGCATTTTACTGGCCCACCATCTTCTTCTAAGAAGGAGAAATAGAAGAATGAGAACCCTACCTATTCCTATTGTTAGAAGGGGCCCCATGATGAGTCACATTATTTTTAGAAGAGATTTGCTGACTATGAGAAACAGATTGTAGATTTGCAAGCTCTCCTTTAGAAGAGCACTATTTCTTCTCCATCCTCTTCCACCTCACAGGGGTCTACTTTTTAGTCTTCTGCCTCATCTTCAACATCTGGACAAGATTTTGGATAGGGTCATGCATTACAGGATTCTATTGCATCCCCTTCCCAGGTCCCTTGGATACTGGATTCAACTACTTCTGACCATATGACATCTTCTTCAGAGATCTTCTTTTCTATTGAGTCTTCTCCTATTCCCCACATTCTCATGGGGAATAACACTGTTATGCTAGTCTACGAGAAAGATTTTGTACACATTCAGGATGGCACATTCAATGATGTATTGTATGTTCCATCTCTATTTTCAAACCTTCTCTCAATTTACCAGATTACACACAGTGGATCAGGGAAGACAATTGAGTTCATGCCAGATTCATTCTTCATCTGGGATAGTGCGATAGGTGGCATTGTTTCTATAGGGACAGTTGATCATTCCACCCGTCTCTACACCTTTTCACACTTTGGTCCACCATCTCCATCATCGGAGCACAAATCTCCTCTTACGTGAGAGCATCATGTAGGAAAGTCAGGTCACTTGAACCTCTGTGTTGTTCCTAAGACCCCTGCTGTGACTACCACACCACATCTTTTTGAGGTTTCTTCTCTTCAGTAGGACTCTTCTTTAGCACTGCCAGACCCTCCAGCTCCATTCATTGAGCCACCAGGTGCATTTGTTGAGGATTCTATAGAGGACACTCATCTCCTCTCTCATGATGGTGTCAGCACACCTATCATACCACTTGCATTGGGGATCCCATTTCAAGATCCTCGTGTCTACTCCTTTGAGCATCAACTTGGCCTTCCAGTGACACCTCTTCAGTACTCACTATCTTACACTCCTTTGCATTGGAGTCACAGTGGTTTGTTCATTGATCCAGGGGTTCTTTCATTCTGGGGGGGGCTTTGGAGCCTCGACCCTCTCTCTCAGGGGGTTGGCAGCATGCATTGTACTCATGGCTTTGAGAGAGTCTCTTGAAGTCATTCTTTGTATTTTGCTTGCTTTTATATCTCTTTTTGGAGAGGGGTTTTTCCCACTGGGTTTTCTCCTTTGTCTCCGGTTTACAGAGATTTCCTTGTATTGGGTACCAGATCAGGCCTTGTTGCTGGGACCCACTTTCCCTACTTTCATACATGTGCTAGGTTAGCTTACCTCCTGAGCTTCACTTAAGGGGGGTGTTAGAGTAATTAGTTAGTTTCTTTACTCTTTTTTCACTTAAGCCTTCTCTTAGGTGCATATAATTAATATTTTATATTAATTATATTGCGCAGCCTAGTCTTTCTGTTTAGGGTTTGTTCACCTTTATAGGCTGAACTTTGTAATGTTTTTTTTCATAACTTAGAGAATAATATTGTGACTCTTCTTTTGAGCATCTCTGAGTTTTTCTTTTTCATTCTTATGCTTCTTCTTTATATCAGGTTATTTGCATGCAGGTGTATTCGGGTTATGTGGATTTTCATGTGTCAAATCCTACAAGCTTCTCTCTATAGATCCAATGACTACTGCAAGGACTAGACAAGTTTATGCTAGGATTTGTGTGAACATACAGGAAAATGTGGATCTTCCACAAGTTATCACATTGAAATCAAAGTTGGGGTCATGGAAGTAAGAGGTAGAATATGAATCATTTCCCTTTGCTTGTTCTACATGCAAGAAATCAAGTCACTAGATGAAAAAATGCCCTTAAAAAAAGGAAACAATGAAGGGGCATGAAAAAAATAAGGGCCAGAGATTGGAGTGGAAGAAAAAAAATAGAGGAAGCAATTGTCCCTTCAAAGATCTTTGAAGATGGAAGGGACCAGAAAACTAAAGAAAATTCTGAAGAGAAAGCAAAGATCCATCAACAAGAGAAAATAGGGGAAACCCTAAATAGGAAAGAACTAGAAATAGAAAAAAAAAAGTGTCAGTAGAAAGGATAAATGAGCTGCCTAGTCAAGAAGAAAGTGTGAAACATCTCAAAGGAGCTGAAACACCAAAGGATTCAAAAGTGGAAGATAATGTGAGATCTCCCAAAGGAGAAGAAAAAATAATGGATTTAAGGGTGGAAGAATCGCTTATAGGGCTAGAAAATTTCTTAAAAAATCATAATACAAAGGAGAGCTAGGCAACTAGCATTAAAGATAAGGATTATAACTCTCCAAAAAGTGGACATAATAAGGTTGATTCTCCTTCAATCCAATCTGAGATAAAACCTTTGGAAAAAATGGACATCAAGGAAGGAATTGTCTTAGAGGGGAAGGAGAATAATTGGACAATGGTGGGAGATTCTAAGAAAATATCAGGAAAAGAAAGGTTTTAGATCTCCCCAAGGAGACTCTTTTTCCATTGGTCAAAATAAAAAATCAAGGAAGAAACTAGATAGTTCTATGATGGGGATACCCATCTTGAAGTTGGCTAAAAATAAAGGGGCTCGAAAGCAAGGAGGAGTTTAGAAAAGAGGACAACAGAAAGTAGACACTGGTACTCCAAGACAAGATAGAGGAAGGAAATCAGATAAATTCCATAGGGAAGAGGAAGTAAAACATAATATAGTGGATGGTAAACAACTCACCATCCATCAGGTCTATTCTCCAACTCTTAAATGAAGATTATCTCATGGAACATTCAAGGACTCAATGGTCCTCATAAGCAAGATGTAGTTATGAATCTAGTGAGAGACTCTAAACTAGATATTTTAATGATTCAAGAAACTAAGATGTTAAAAGAAAATACTGATAAAATGAATTTGATTAAAAATGGGAGCAGTTTTGAAAGTAGTTCTGAAGGGGCTGGCTATTTTCTGTAATCAAACCTGTTTCAACTGCCATCATTTGAAAGAAGAAGAAAATTTTCTAGCAGTGAAAGTTTGTAGCTTGAAGGATAATTATTCTTGGATTCTTATTAATGTTTATGATCCAAACATGAAGTCGAGAAGATTAAATCTATGGAATAAGTTGCATGAATTTAGGGAAAACTACACTGAGAACAACTATATGATCATGGGGGATTTTATTACACTTCTGAAGCAAGAAGATAAATTGGGAGGTAATATTACTCAAGTGGAAAATAGGGCTGATTTGATGGATTTTATAACTAATGAAGGTTTGTTGGATGTTGAGCTGGAAGGAATAAACTATACTTCATCTAATTATAGATTTGGTGCTGATCTTATCCAAGTCAAGCTTGACAGGGTGCTCATCACCCCAGATTGGAACACTAAATTTTCCTTCTCTCTATATTCTCTATCTAGAATTGGCTCAGATCATTTCCCTATGTCCTTCTATGCTTTCCCCTTCTCAGGCTAAAGGAATGCACCCTTCAGATTTTAGAAGATGTGGCTTGACCATCCTGACTTGGAGAACAAAATAAGGGAATGGTGGACATAAAAGTGGATGGTATAGCTATGTTTAAGGTGGTAAAGAAATTGTCTAATGTTAAATTTAAAGTGAAACATTGGAATAAGAATGTTTATGGGGATATTTTTCAGTCTAAAAATAAAATCCAAATGGATTTGAAAGAAACTAGGGAGGAAATTCAAAGAAATGGCTTGACTGATAATTTGAAAGCTCAAGAGAATCAAGTTCTTGCAGATTACCATAATATTATTACCAAGGAGGAGACCTTTTGGAGGCAGAGATCAAGATCTCTCTAGCTTAATTTGGGAGACAAAAACACTATATTTTTTCATCTCATAGCTCTTAAACATAAGGCTATTAACAGGATTCATTCTTTATCTACCTCAAGAGGTATCATTACTAAAGAAGAAGAGATTAGGGTATTTTTCTACTCTGTTATTTAAGGATCATAACCTCATCTTGGAAGACCAGAAGAAATTACTAGATTCAATTCTTAGTAAAGTGGACTTCCTAAAAATTTCCTTCCTTTGGACCAAGAAATTAAGAAAGTTGTCTTCTCCATTGAGGGAGAAAAATCCCCAGTTCTGGATGGCTTTCAGATATTCTTCTTTCAACAGTTTTGGAGCATAATAGGTAAAGATGTTTTCTCTATTGTTAAGGATTTATTTGGTACTAAAACTATCCTAAAAGAACTCAGTTACATCTTTATAGCTCTCATACCTAAGAAACCTGGAGCTAACACTGTTGATCATTTTAGGCCTATAAGCCTTTGTATCTCTTTGTACAAGATCATCTCCAAGGTTCTAACTTCTAGAATTCTGAGATTTCTGCCTAACCTAATCTCTCCCTAATAGAATGGCTTTGTTCTTGGGAGATAGATCTTGGACTCCATAATTATTGTCCATGAGAGTATCCATTCCTTAGAAGCTTCCAAAAAACAAGGGTTCTTGCTAAAGTTGGATCTGACAAAATCCTATGACCGAATTGATTAGTCCTTTCTATCTAATATTTTACTATCTTTTGGATTTGATAAGGATGTGGTTAGATTGATTATGCAATTGGTTACTATTGTCTCCTCCTCTGTTATTGTTAAAGGAGGCTCTTCTAAATTTTTTCATCCCTCTAGAGGCATGAGGCAAGGAGACCCTATTTCTCCTATCCTTTTTTCTATCATGGCGGAAAGCCTTGGGAGAATTATTAATAGTTTAGTGGTAGATGGTCAGATTATTGGGCTCCAGCCTTCTTCTACTAGCCAGAAGTGCTCGCATAGAAAGTTTGTGGATGACACCATCATGATGGGGGAAGCATCTATGAAAGAAGCTAGGAACAATAAAAGGACCTTGAATACCTATACTATTGCTTCAGGGAAATCAATTAATTGGGAGAAAATCTCCTTATACTTCAGTAATACTCCTGAAGAAAGATAAAGAAAAATTTATTCTATCCTTGGTTGTATAATAGGGATGTTTCCTGCCTCTTATCTAGGCCTTCCTTTATGCCTAAAACCTGATGATTCTTTTTGGAATAGCATCTTAGATAGATTCCATCATAAGTTGGTTAGATGGAATGGTGTGACCTTGATTCAAGCTAGAAAAGCTCAACTTCTAAAATCCACTCTCAAAAACCTTCTTGTCTATGCTCTTAGTCTCTTCAAATTTCCTTAGAAGTATGCTAATTTGATTGAAAAAGTTCAAAAAAGAGTCCTTTGGTCTGGTTTTGAAGAGAAGAAAATGCTCAACCTTGTTGCCTGGGATGTGGTTTTTAGACCAAATAAATATGGAGGGCTAGGCATAAGAAGCATAAGAAACAAAAATAAGGCTCTACTTGTAAAATAGTGCTGGAGAATTTTTGAAGAGGAAAAGTGGTGCAGGGGCACCGCCTCCACCTTCAAATTTCACATCATTTAAGTCATGTCAAGAAAGGATATATTCATTAAAGTCTTAAAACCATGGTATATTTGTTAAATTACATTATAATGATTCGTAAAAGAGAATATGTGATATTTGTAATCAGAATTTCGAATAGGAATATGAATGGTCATGAAGACAAATAGTTTTGTAACTGCTGAGATGGTCCATAAATGGACATCATTATATAATCAAAAGGGAGACAGTTGATAGAGGTTAATAGAAGAAAAGTAGGTTATAGGAATAGGATAGTAGAGTGGAAGGAATCGAGCTCTCTCTCTATTAGCCAGAGAGCCATCAATTGTGCTATGTATGAAATGTGGATTTTAATATATTTGGTATTCAATCTTATGGCCTCTACAAGTTTATTTTAGTCATCTCTTTATTTATAATTTATTTTCCTTATCAATGTATTATTGTCAATTTATGGTTTTCACCTTTTGAAAGGATTCAACATTGATATGTTTCAAGTTTGTGATAGTCGATATTAGATAACCCACTTTGGTTGATGTATCAGAGAAGATGTTTTGTTTACATGTTGGTTTTGTGACAGTCTTGATTTGGGATGCTTGCAAAATGGTTTATGATGAAAGTGGATTGATTCTAAAGATCGAGTGTTAACTCTTGAATGTCTTCAAGTTGGAAATGGTTTTTGAAGAGCTGTTACATGACATTGCACATAATGGGTGACAACCATGCAAATGTCATGGGAATTTGGTAAGATGTTTATATCATGTGGAGCCCCGCAAGACGTGTTTGGAGAGTCACAGTAGTGTTATTTATAGAGTTGTTCATGTTTGGCCAAAGGATTTTGAATACCATCCTGAATGATAGTTGAATGAGTATTGTATATTGAACTTAGAATTGGAAGGGAAAAAGGTGGCGACTATATATTTCCATGCATGCACAAATTGGAACCACACTATAATGAATTTAGTTTCTATCTATGGATGACCCGCAAGGTATGAAAGACAAGTAAATATGGATCAGCTATTGGTGAGTTGGTTTGTGATAGAACAAGAAGAGTATTATTATGCAGTCGATATTGTTATATTGAGTTGATACATTATTATGTAAAGTTGATATTATGATTATTGGATGTATCAAAAGGGATTGTGAATATGGTTATTCATCTTGGAATGCTGAAAGATTGTGTGTCGCTAATTCAATGTCTACAAAGAGTGAAATGATAATGTGTATATTTAAGAGTGTTTCAATGTTGGTTTAAGAAATAGAAATGAAGATGTGCAGATTCAAAGAATACCATCGATTCATTTTGCATCAAGTGGTATCAGAGCTCAGAATATTTTGAGCGTGTAGATAGAGCACCGAAGGAGGAAATCTACACTAGTATTTTGGGTTGTGATTCTTACAGATTCTTTCTATGGTGTTTTGTGGTTGCAGATTTGTTTAGAGAGAGAATTCTTTTGACATCACTCGTACACTAGTTCCTTTGTCAAAGCCTTGGAGTGCCCATTTTCCACCAAGTGTGTTCCAGAGTAAAAAGGTGTATTAGAGGTGTCAAAAGGATTCTCAAAGATGAAAAGACAAAGATAAATATAGTGATGTGTATTTCTAGATAAGAAATAAGGCACATGAATTTGTGATGATAGAGAAAGAAGAAGAAGCAGAGGTGTCGATGCAGTGATCCAGTGAAGACAAAGAGGCACAAATTTTTGCAGATTCTCACCAAGCATTTCCATGGGACATGGAAAATTTTAAAGTTTGGGAGTATGGTGCAGGGGTACCACCTCCACCTTCAAATTTCACATCATTTAAGTCATGTCAAGAAAGAATATATTCTTTAAAGTCTTAGAACCATGGTATATTTGTTCAATTAAATTATAATGATTCAACAAAGAGAAAATGGGACATTTATAATCAAAATTTTGAATAGGAATATGAATGGTCATGAAGACAAATAGTTTTGTAACTATTGAGATGGTCCATAAATGCACAAAATTATGTAATCAAAAGGGAGATAGTCAATAGAGATTAATAGAAGAAAAGTAGGTTACGAGAATAGGATAGTAGAGTGGAAGGAATCGAGCTCTCTGGATATTAGCTAGAGAGCCATCAATTCTGCTATGTATGAAATGTGGATTTTAATATATTTGGTATTCAATCATATGGCCTCTACAAGTTTCTTTTAGTCATGTCTTTATTTATAATCTATTTTCCTTATCAATGGACTGCTGTCAATTTCTGGTTTTCACCTTTTGAAAGGATTCAACATTGATATGTTTCAAGTTTGTGACAGTCAATATTAGATAACCCACTTTGGTTGATGTATCAGAGAAGATATTTTGTTTACATGTTGGTTTTGCGACATTCTTGATTTCAAATGTTTCCAAAATGGTTTATGATGAAAGTGGAATGATTCAAAAGACTGAGCATTAACTCTCGAATGTCTTCAAGTTGGAAACAATTTTTGAAGAGTCATTACACATTGTGCATAATGGGTGATAGCCATGAAAATGTCATAGGAATTTAGTAATATGTTTATACTACATGGAGCCCCATGAGATGTGTTTGGAGAGTCACTTTTGGAAGGAGTGTTATTTGCAGAGTTGTTTGTGTTTGGCCAAAGGATTTCGAAGACCATCCCAAATGATAGTCGAATGAGTATTGTATATTGAGCTCGACATTGGAAGGGAAAAAGGTGGCGACTACATATTTCCATGCATGCAAAAATTGGAACTACACCATAATGAATTTAGTCTCGGTCTATGGATGACCCACAAGGTAAGAAAGAAAAGTGAATATGGATTGGCTATTGGTGAGCTAGTTTGTGATAGAACAAGGAGAGTATTATTATGCAGTCGATATTGTTATATCGAGTTGATGCATTATTATGTGAATTTGATATTAGGATTATTGGATGTATCGAAAGGGATTGTGAATATGGTTATTGATCTTGGAATGATGAAAGATCATTTGTCTCTAATTTAGTGTCTATAGAGAATGAAATGATAATGTGTAGATTTAAGAGTGTTTTGATGTTGGTTTAAGAAATAGAAATGAAGATGTGCAGATTCAGAGAATACCATCGATGCCCTCTCCATAAAAAAGGAATGGAACACTATCCTAAAGAGAAAATATCATCTTAATTCCTTAGATGAAACCTTAAGGAATCCCTTGGATATCCATGGATCCTTCATTTGTAATAGTATCTATAAAGGCAAGAACCTGGTCAGGAAAGGAGTTAGATGTAAGTTGGGAAATGGCGGGAAGATTAATTTTTGGAATGACAAATGGTTGAAGGAAAATGCCCTTAATGAAAATCAGGAATGGCTGCCTGTTATTTAGGAATGTAAAGAGAAAATTGGGGTTTTGGTTTCAAATTATTGGATCAATGAGGATTGGATTGATTTGGGACCGATTGATGAAAACCTCAAAATGGTGAATAAGTAACTTAACCACTGGTTCTTAAGAGAGAATGTGCTAGATACTTTGATTTAGGATCCTGAGGCAAATGGAAAATTCTTTGTCTCCTCTACTATAGCCCTTTTCTCAAACCAGGAAGACCGTCCCTTCTACTCTCAGGTATGGAACCAAAAGATGACTCCTAAAATTAACATGTTTTTATGGTTGCTTGTTCAAAATAAAATTCTCATTGTGGACAACCTTTGCAAAAGGGGTTATAATATGCCCAATAGATATTTCCTATGTTCTCTAAAGTTGAATCTTGTAATCACATGATGATTCATTGTTCCTATACTAGAAAGGTGCTAGATTATATTTTTAAACAAATTCATTTGGAATGGGTGAAACCTAATAATATTCAGGATCTTGTTAAACAATGCTATTGTCCTTTCCTTGGACAAGAAATTAAAAATCTGTGGAATTTGTTCCTTCCCCACTTTACATGGAGAATTTGGAAGGAGAGAAATAATAGAGTTTTCAGAGAAAAAATCACTCCTTATGAGATTTTGCAAACCAAATATGTAGAAGCCTTATGGAAAATTTAAGATGTACTCTCTGAGGATATTCTCCTCTTAAGAACAATTATCAAGACTTTAAAGACATTTTAAACGAGAATATTCAGGGTCAAAGAAACAAAGACTCTAGCTCCAGAGAAAACACCATATGGACTGCTCCACTGATAGGATGGGTTTTAGGAAACTTTGATGGTGCAAAAAAATGAAACCCTAGAAGGCCTAGAGTGGGAGGATAAGTTAGAGATTAGACTGGAAATTATCTAGGAGTTGTGGCTACTCTGCTAGGAATCCAAACTAACCATGTAGCAGATGCTAAGGCAGCCCTTCAAGTTGTGATTATAGCTAAAGAGATGGGTTGTTTGAAGCTTTGGCTGGAGGGAAATTCCCTAAATATAATAAACTGTATTAAAGGAAAGAATAAGGTTTTGTGGACAATAGCCCATATTATTGACAAAATTAACTCTACTCTTCAAATGTTTTAGGAAAAATTTATATCCCATGTATACCAAGAAGGAAACAAGCCTACTGATGGATTAGCCAATGTGGGGGACCATAATGATGTCATCCAAATTTGGAAAGGGGAAGTGGATCTTAATAGTAAGATCTTAAGTCTTATCAAGTATGATAAGCTTAATCACAGGGAAGGCACAATTAATAAAATTAATGATGAAAACGACACTTAAGATTATGGGAAATGATAGCTGTCAGGAGAGGGGTGAAAAAATTATGAAATATTTAACCTCACATAGATTGTGGGTTACTTCTTGCAATCTGAAAAAATAAATCAATAGAATATCGTGTTGTCAACATCAAGAGCATTGAAAGTTTAGAACAATTCTGAGAAAATGGGAGGAGGTTTGAGAAGGGAGGAGCCGTTGGATTGCATGAAATGGAAATAGGAAAAGTTTTTTTGGAGAAATATGAAGTGCGGTGGTGTCACTCCATATATGGAAAGATTGCATGGCTCTGATAAATAAGTAACCAAACAATTCATGGCAAGCTGGGCTAATGGAAAAGTTAACCTGTGGGGTAAGTCTTTGTCACTCATGTTGAACATTATATCTGAGATTACGGGCCTGTCTACAGAAGGGATAAAATTTTATAGGGATAATAAACATATGGGGTCGCAAGCCTTCAAAAATTTTCTTAAATCTGAAGATGGAGAAGATCTTCTAATTAAAGGGTCCAGAGATTATGTAGACATAACTAAGATTTAGAGTATTTGGGCTGACATTCTGAAAGTAATGATAGAGTATTTCACTCTAGATGGGCGCTATTCTAAAATATACAATATTCAATTTTTTTTGGTTAATTTTTTTAGACACAAGAAGAAAGTCTCATTTCCATTTTTCTTGCTTAGTTCTCTAAATAACAACATAATGGAGAATAGGAAGAAGTCCAGCAACCTGGTGCTACACAAAGGGCTAATTCTTCTCATAGCTAACTATGCTAGGAATAACATCCTAGAACCCATCCTGAAAAGGGTTAAAGGGAATGTTAAGGGAAACAAGATGGAAGGGAAATAATTGGATTCAAAGAAGAGGAAAAGGAGTAAGAAGAAGGAAAATCTGGACAGAGAGGAGGAAGATGATGACCAAACCCTTTCCCCTCAAGGTAATGTAGAAGAAATGATACATGGGGAGAAATTGGAGGAAGATCTTGTGAATGAGGAGGAGATCCCTATGAATGAGGAAAAGGATCTAAAAATAGAGAATGAAAAAATGAGAGAACAGAGGATGTGGATAATAGAGATAAAGATGATGATAACCAAGAGAAAGAGGAAAAAGGTGATAAGGTTGAGGAGAAGGATAATGAGAGAAAAGAAAAGAATGAAATGAATGAGGAGCTTAATCTCAGGGCTAGAGAAAGAAACCTGAAAATTTAGAGAAAGGGAAAAGGCAAGCAGACTAATGTCGTATTTGACATTAATGATTGAATCCCCAAAAGAAAAGAGGATCATGGTGCTAACATGGAGAAGTGGATCAGTAAGGAAATGAATGAGATGAAGCAGCACTTGAAGTAAATGGAAGAAGCCATGGAACCCTTTAAAGCTAATAAGGAAAAGCTGGAAAAGGATCTTTTGATGAAGGTAAATAAGAATAATTTGAATGATGAGATGATAGCAAGAATTACTGTAGGATTTCACAAATGTGCAAATCCACAGAAAACCAAGATCACCTGCAAGCAAAATACCGAAAGCTGTAGAACAACCTGTAAGAGAGAGAGAGAGCTAGGGTTTGAGAATCTCAGCGGAGTGAG
>MU227991.1:1118270-1141594 GCA_018584345.1 Thuja plicata | reverse complement strand
GGTGTTCATCCAGACATGACCATAAGCCACGTGACATGAGCAGCCTGGTCATGTGTGCTTTCCAAGTGTGGTAATTATGTGGTGTAAGCCGGGCCACAGATGGGTCCGACATTGAGAGAAAGAAAGATGGAAGTAGAAGGGTCTTTTTCTGAAAGTAAATGACAGAAAGCAAATGTACCGCCCCACAAAGTAGAATTCTAACCCCCGTACAGCAAGTAATCAACCACTTGAAAGTACAAAAAAAACTAGAGAAAAACCTGGAAACCGGATGCAGAGCAGAAGGGAAAACAAAGCCTCTACTTCAACACTGAAAATAGGTACTCAAACGGTGGAATCAGCTAACAAAACTAGCACCATCGTGTCCGTCTTGGAAACATCTTTCTGGCGATATTTCATTTTTCGAAAATCGACACCGTATGCTCAAGTTACGGTCGAAAAACCAACTGCCCCTCCAAGAAACAACTCTCTGGAAAAACACAGAGACGGGATAAAATTTGACGGCCGTTTGGCCGTCACAGGTACGGTCGCCGAAAAATATTTTATCGGCCGCCGGAAAAATTGAAACTCGCCGGAAAATTCAAATACCCGCCGGAAAATTAAAATACCCGCCGGAAAATCAAAAGTCGGCAGCTGATGTCATAGTGACATCATGATGACGTCACTCTGTGCAGGCCGGGCGGCGAATGGGTGGCGGCACCGGCTGTGGTGGCTCCCTGGCGGAGTGGGGGCGGGGCCCGGGCCGGGCGCGGGTGGCGGCCGGGCGGCGGCTGGCCGCGGCGGCGCGGCGGGGGCGTGCTGGTGGCGCGCTGCCCTGCAGTCGCTGCGGGTGGCGCGCTGGTGGTAGCGCCCGTGGGGGCCCTAAAACGTCCTTTTTTTCATGTTTTTTGAGATTTTTTTCTCAATTTTTGAGCCGTACGGCCCTAGTAGGCTCGATATTTTTCCCTGGGGTCACGGAGGCCAAACAGGGTCGAGTTTTATGTGATTTTGACTCTCCCGGGCCTTCTGAACACAATGGCGGCGTCTGATTCTGCTCAATCTGCTCCAGAAGCTCGTGCCTCCTTCAAAGTGACAGAAAACCCCAGAAACAAGCTGTGGCTGTCGTCTTCGAATCCAGGCTTCAAGAACTTCAACCTTGGCAGCGGCAGGAAGGCTCTGATACCATGTAGGATTTCACAAATGTGCAAATCCACAGAAAACCAAGATCACCTGCAAGCAAAATACCGAAAGCTGTAGAACAACCTGTAAGAGAGAGAGAGAGCTAGGGTTTGAGAATCTCAGCGGAGTGAGTAAAAATGTATATCTCAAAAGAATGAACAAAAATAACAAAAAAGTGGCTTATAAGGTGAGAAACCCTAAAGCCGGAGAAAGCTAGGTTTGTGCAAATAATAATTAATAAACATATTAATTATTATGCACCTAAATGACAAGCTTAAGTGTAAATAGAATAATAGCGACCTTTAATAATTAAATCAGATAGACTTAATTATAAAGGTAAATTGACTATTACTCTAACAATTACTACCTTGGTTGAGGAAAAGCTGAAGGATATGAACAAAAAAATTAGCCATAATGGGCATATCAATAGTGAAATCATTAAGCACAACAATGAGGGACTTAAAGTCTTTGTGCTTAACCTAAAGGCTTTGTATGCCTATCTAGAGATAAACATGTTGAAGAACACAACTATCATGATGAAAGATAAAGCTGGGAGCTCGGGTCCAAGAACTATAATATGAAGTGGCCTAAAAAGGAAACTACCAAAAATACCCAAGGAGCTGAAAGCTCTGTAAGAATCCATTGACATGATGGAAGATATACAAAAAGAGGATGAGAAGGCCATTGAAAGTAATAAGTAGTGTCTCTTTCTTTTCTATGCTTGTAGGGGTCCTTATTTTTGTTGCGTAGCAGGATATCGATGTTTGTAAGGGTTGTTATTGTCTATCTTTTTATTTTGTTGTAAATGGTTTCGGGGTCCATTTAAAACCTGTATTTACCTTAATCAAAAACATCCATGGCTCATTGGAATGTTTCTCCTACACTCATTAGATCAAAAGGCATCCTGATGTATACATAATTTCCCCAAGGGGTTGTAAATGTAGTCTTAAACTTCTTTGATTCCTTGACCAGTACTTGATTATACCTAGAGAAACCATCCATCATGGAAAATAAGTCGTATCTAGTGACTTGATGCAACATTGGCTTCATATTTTGCAAAGATTAATTATCTTTAAGAGATGCTAGGTTTAAATTATAAAGTCTACACATAGCCTTATGTCCCCATTTTTTTTCCTGACTAGGACCAAGTTAGATACCCAAGTTGAATGACTTATGGGCTTGATAATACCTGTTTCTCTCAATCTCATCAATTCTTGTTACATTTTGGGGGCCAACAATGGGTTAATAGGCTTCTACTTCTGTTTGAATGGTTTAATCTCTAGTTTCAGTGGGATTTCATGTTGGAAGTGGTCTTCTCTATAAGCTTTCAAATCCTTATAAGACCATGCAAACACCGGCTTGTGTTTTCTCAATAGCTTTATTAGATTTATCCTCACATGGGGATCCAAGTTCCTTATAATGTATACATTTTGAGTTGTTGCCTCTGATCCAAGGTTTATCTCTTCAAGGTCCTGAAGCTTGGCATTGCTCTTTTTAGACATAAATTTATCTTGGTCATTAAACAATGCCTCTAGTTCCACTAACCCTTTAGGCATCTGGTTTGAACTCAGTTGAACTACTTCATTTCCAAAAACATTGTCTTTGCCATCAACCACTTCAACTAATGCATTGCAATCTACATGTTGACCCTCAAAATGGTCAATATATTGTACAAATATGAGGATATCCTAATCATCCTCAAATATTTTCCAATTATACACATTTTCAGGCACTACAAGTCATTTTTGACCTCCAAAATTGATACCCAAGTCAAAGTAGAATCATCACTCTTTAAAGCAACATTTGCCCAAAAATTGACCATAATATTTTTTGATCTTTCAACCCAATTTATGTTGAAAGCATCAAAGAGTTCTATTTAATCCCACATTGCATGTTTGTATAGTTTTAACCTATCATTCTTCATAGCATATTTGGATCTAACCTTGGATACTACCAATTTAGAATCTCCAAAAAAGTTTAAACATTTGATACCATGTTTTGATGAATGTTTAACCCTAAGCACAGGGCTTCATACTCAACAATAATATTTGTACATGAGAAAGACAATAAGAAGGAATATTTGAGTGTTGTAGCTGATGGAGAAATGAAATGACATCATCTCCTGATCCTTCCTTTGAACAAGCTCCATCAAAATAAATCTTCCATAGACCATTTTGTTGGGTGAACAATTCATCTACAAGTGGATAAGTATTTCTGTATTCTGGCAAGATCTTCTCCACTCAGAAGTTCTCCATGTCTACTTCAACACAAAAATTGAGCCCATCATTTGGCACCTTTTCAATAGTGACTGGTGCTCATGGTTCTCTATAAAATTTGACATCATTCCCATTTACAAGGATTGTTGCATAAGACAAATCCAATTGTATATGTTGTTGCCTATGGTCTTGACAACAACATGCCATAATGGGGTTGAGTATCTACAACCACCACATCCATCTTGTATGTAGCCTCAGGAAAGACTTCTATCTTTACCTCAACACCTTGTGGATTTCTCACAATAGGAACTTATTTGTTTTACATGGCATAACATCTCCCATAGAAAGTTTCCACACTTATTCCTAGTTCTTTAATTACTTCATAAGGAATGACATTGGTAGAAACACAAAAGGCAATCATGCAATTATTTACAAGCTTGTTGTTAATTAATAAAGTCACATAGAATGGGTGTGCTTGGGATGTCTCTTGGGTAATCATATTACACACATATAATATAGGGGAGTTTGGGTTAAAGGCAACTTCCTTTTTCTTATTCTCATTCATGTTTGGAATGGGAACATTTTCAATTCCTTTGAAAATTGACATAGAAGCTTCTTTGTGCTCCTTTATTTTTAACATTTCCATTAATAGAACTAAAAATTTCATTTGAGTAAGAGCATGCTTCATGTAAAATGTAGGTAACTCAGAAAACACATTAGTTGTTTTCTTACCTTTCTTGGTCTTATCAACAACAATTTGTTCTTCTATTTTAACTTCCTCTTTTTCTTTTTGGGCAGAAGAAGATTTTTCTTGTTTGGAAGCTTTCTTTTCCTTGCTATCCTTAATAGGAGTTTCTAAAGAAACTTTTGGAGACCCTTCCTTGATGAATATCAAAGCAATTTTTCCATGAAAAGGCTCTACCCTTTAGTTTCTTAACTTATAAGCAATCCTTGTTTGATTTATTGCTGCTATAGTCAAGGATCATTTTTCCTCATCATTAGGTAAATCTAAAATGTGGATGGTCTTCACCATCAACCACTACATTGATAGTCCTTTGTGGTATATTAATAGCCTCATCATCTGAATCAGAGACTACTTGGGGCTGATACTATAGGTATTTTTGGTATTGTCCTCCCCTATTATTTGTATTTTGAGGAGATTCAATGTCTTCTGGAGACCAAGGATAAGGTTTCCTCACAGTGAACATATTGATAGTAGGACCTTCTTTTCCTGAACTTGTCTATTCATTTCCTTCTCCCATTTGATCAGCTAGGACTTGGGATACAACACATTGGTAAGAGGCACCTTGCAAGAAGCACACCAATGAGTATTCTCCACATAGTTTGTGCTATTTCTTTTCAAAGGATCAGGAGTTTCTCTTGTCTTTTGGTTTTCTTGATTTTCAGGGATAGGCTTTCCATCTTTCCAATTTGTTCTATATGGCATGTCCCTCAGATTTGGTTTTTTATCATACCTTTGATACTGGTACTTATTTTCATGAAAAAATTTCATCTATTTTAGTAGTAAGATCCTTTACTGCACTCATCAATTTATCAACCTTGTCATCCTCCTTAACAGGTTTGCTTGTTTGACCCTTTGTCTCCTTCCATAGCTTACCATCCTCTCTCTTCCCCATCTTCCCTAAGGCTTGCCTATTATTCTCAATGTCTATTGTTGTTTTATAATCCTCTCTCAGGGTACGTGGGTTCTTATCTCTGAGAAGGTAGGACATCTTCCCATCAGCAGCATTAAAGTAAGTTGTTAGAAATACTTGCAAATCTAACCTTTACACTTGGAATAACTTGTTCATATGATGTAGGAGAATCTTTGGTCATTGGAAATCTTGCACAACCAAAAAGATGTTTTCTTACATTTCTTAAATTTTTTCTGTCGCTCGGGTTCTGCTACTCGGGCATGCTAGTCTCTGTCGCTCGAGTTCTGTTTCTCAGGCATGCCTATTTCTGTTGCTCAGGTTTTGTCTCTCGGGCATGCTTGTTTTTCCTATTGCTCAGTCATTATTTTTTGATGTTTTTCTTGTTGCTAGGGTGTCTCTTTTGATGCTTGAGTTCTATTTTCCTACTACTCAGGGTGTTCTTTGCTCGAGTCACTCTGTTGGTCGGTCATGCTTTGCCCGAGATGCTTATTTTTGGGAGTTTGATCTTTGGCTGAATTATTCATCTTATTTCGATGGCTTAATTGATTTGGGGGTCTCTCATTGGGATCTATGTGGACCTAAATGTTGGTCTCACTTATGGATTTTAGTGCTAACTTGTCTCTTTTTGGTCTCTTATATATATATTTGCTTCTATGTTCTTAGTTTAGGTAGTTCTAAAGTAGCAGTGCTAGAATAAGATTTCGATTATCTGTAAGAAGGTCTATGACCTCGCATGTAAGAAGATCATACTGTAATTCATTGAATATATGGCTGAAACCAGGAAGGCCTTATAGCCTGGCAAGTAATTATTTTGATCAATAAATGATAAAGGATCTCTGTGTTTTATTCTCTCACTATATTGTTTAGCTTCCACATTAGTTCTACAAGGGGTTTTGGTAGTTGGGAGAGCCTTCGGCCCCAGATCTTCAGCCCTCCTTGAATCAAGTGGTATCAAAGCATTGATGAGATCTAAGTTCCTTCTTATAAACCATAACCCTAGTTGGTATTTTTGTGGGGTAGCAGATTGCGATTTGACCTATGATTACAGAGGGATTCAAGATGGTTCATGGGAGAGGAAATCTAGATCCAGGTCTAGCTGATATGCTTAGATAGATGGCTGCTAGAATGGAATCTATTGAGATAGCCCAACATAGAGGAAGACATCTTGATGATGTTGGTGATGATGAAATTGAAGAGGTTCATGGTGAACCTGCACCTACACCAGTGATGAATTAGGAAGAAGAAATATTCCTAAGAGCCTTGGAAAGTTTGAAATCCACACCTCAGTTTAATCCTCTTGAGTATAGTCAAAAATTGGATTCTGATGAATTGATTGACTGGTGAACTAAGATGGAAAAGTACTTTAAATATGAGAATATAGCAGAGAATAAGAAGGTGAAGATTACAAGCACAAAGCTGAAGGGTCATGCATCCTTATGGTGGGAACATCCACCATTGGATTAGAAGAAGAAAGGTAAAGACAAAATCAAGGTATGGGATTATATGGTAAACAAATTGAAAGGAAAGTTTCTACCTTGTGATTATCAAATTAACCTAATTAGGAGAATGAAAATCTTGAAGCAGAAAGAAAAATCAATCAAAGACTACACTGAGGAATTCTATAGATTGGACATCAGATCTGGACATGTTGAAGATGAGGTGGAAAGAGTTGCAAGATACCTGAATGGCTTGAGGAGTTCTATGTAAGATGAAATCAATTTGTTTAAGATGGAAAGCATTGAGGAGGCATATCAATTTTCCCTAAAAGCTAAGGAAAAGTTGAACAGAAGCTATGAACAAAGACAAAGAGGTAGAGGTGGTAGATTTCCTACAGGAAGAGGTAGATCTCATGGTGAAAACAGTATATCAGAACTAGACAAGTTAAATTTAGACACATCTCAAGATAAAGGAAAGACTGAATGGAAAGGTGGGAGTTGATATCGAGGAAGAGATAATTACTCTAGAGGTGGATATAACAGAAAGGGATTCCAAGTAACTTGTTACAATTTTGGAGAAGAAGGACATAAATCCTTTGAATGTGCACATGCAAGCAAGAAAGGCGGTAGCAGTAGAAAAAATGATTTAGTGCAAGAGGAAACATCCAATGAAATTGAAAGTAATCTCATGATCAGAAGGATACTATGGAGTGAGAAGGATATGCAAGATCTGATTAGGAAAAGTTTGTTCAAGACCAAATGTAGAGTTGCTGATAAATTTTGGAAGGTGTTTTTTGACAGTGGAAGCTTGGAGAATCTGGCATCTGAAGAAATGGTTAAAAAGTTGTAGTTGGAGAGGATGAAACATCCAAAGCCCTATTAGATCTCATGGATCAAGGATGAGCATACTGTTGGAAAGTGACAATGCAAGAAATCGTTATTTTTTCATTGATGTCAAACCTTAACTGGTGAGACTATTGTTATCTGTTTGAGTACCATATCTATTGTTGATGAAGAAGATTTAACAAGAAGACCAAGTGAATGGTTGAGTTAAGGAAAAAAAAAGGGTACTTGATTAGTTGGAACTCTGGAAAAATAATTAGTTGTTTATCTTTCAAAGACACTTTTTTTTGGTTTTTTTGTGCTGAGAAAAGTTGTTTGTGCCAAGATTAGTTATTTGTGCCGAGAAAAGTTGCTTGTGCTGAGAAATTTGTTTGTGTCGAGCAAATTTTTTTGTGATGAGAAAGTTTGTTCAGTGTCGAGCACCAGTGAAATTGCCGAGTGAAAATAGTGATGTTGGCTGACTTACAGTAATTGGATTAATGATGAGATTTGAGATCTCTGGCCAACTTAGTTAATTTTATTGGGATATGTAATGTTAATTAAAGATTGATCCACATCATTTAATGTATGGGTAAACGTAATTAATGCATGGTTTCAAGATTTAATTAGAGACTACTTTAGAGAAGTAAATGTAATGAAATGATGGAATGATCCATTGGATCTGACCTAGCCTAAGATCTACGATCTTGATTAAGCGGCAAAGATTTATCTAACCTAGACAGAGAGGTATGTGATAACCTCAAGGGGTTATTCATTAAGTGTGCAAATGGATGTGTGTATGCAAGAGGGTTGCATAGTTGATTTACTGATTGGCATGACCTAGCAGAGAAGGCTGAATACAGAAGCAGAGAGTTGCATGTGTGATTGCTTGATAGATTTCCAAGCAGATCAGAAGATTGAAATGAAAATGTAGGCCATCCAGTAAGTTAAGATCAGAGCTGTAATTGGATCTAAATTTGCAAAGTAAGTTGTATGTATCAGATCACAACTGCTGATTACTTTCTAACCATTGTATCAGTTAAAATCCTTTAACAAGGTTGACCTAACAATCATTTGTATATATCCTCTAACAAGGTGACATTCAGGTGGAATGTTCTAAGTCATCTAACAAGGCCACTCCTGATAGGCTGATTAAATCCTTTAACCAAGTCACACTTAACAGTGTGTTGTTGTAACCTTTAACAAGGTCAGCTCCCCATAGAGCTCACTTCAGAAGAGTGAAACTTGGTAGCATGTTACTGGTGGTTTTTCCCATATTAGGTTTCCACGTTAAATACTTGTGTTGAAACTTGTGTGAATTCTTATGGTTTGTTTTACTGTTATGTTTCTACAAGCTAATTACATTATATAGTAAACTACATGATTAAAGTTGTTGACATATGCTACTACTGCCGAGTAGATCTGAAATATAGAAAGTTTTATTTTCTACATCTAGACCTGAGGATAACTGATTCACCCCTCCCCTCTTAGTTATTCTAAATTCATTCTAACACATACATTAATGGTGAGTGAACAATGTTTTATGAATTTGAAAATTAGAAAATACTATGATAAGGTGTTGTGTGATATTATTCCTATGGATCATTGTCATATTTTGTTGGGAAGACATTTGCAATATGATAGAAATGTTATACATGATGGGAGATTGAATAGATATTCTATTTGGGTTGATGGTAAGAAGAATTTTTTTTAACCTTTGGTTGAAGAATTTGTTGATGAATTATGCAGATCTATAAAATTTTGTTTGATGGAAGGTAGACAGTTTGTTAAGGATTTAAAAATAAATGATATCTATTATGATTTGATTCCTAAAAAACTGAGTAACAATACAGAAGATGACATTCCTACAGAAGTTGGAAAATTAGTCACTCAGTACAAGGAGATAATTTCAGATAATGTACCTAATGGTTTTCCACCAATGAGGGATATTAGTAACTATATGGATCTAATCCCTGGAGCTAGTTTACCAAACTAAGCACCAAATAGGTTCACACCAACTGAGAATGAAGAGCTTAACTGACAAGTTGATGAATTGTTGAACAAAGGTTTGATCTAAGAAAGTTTGAGTCCATGTGCAGTACCTACTATATTGGCACCTAAGAAGAATGGAGAATGGAGAATGTGCACTAACTCCAGAGAAATAAAAAATATCACAGTGAAGTATAGGTTTCCTATACCGAGAATGGATGACATAATGGATTGTTTGAGTGGATAAAAGTGTTTTACAAAAAATTATTTGAAGATTGGATATCATCAGATCAGAATCAAATAAGGTGATGAATGGAAGACTTCTTTCAAGACAAAGTCAGGTTTGTATGAGTGGTTGGTTATGCCCTATGATTTAACTAATGCACCAAGTACTTTTCTGAGGTTAATGAATGAAGTTTTGTAGAAATTCTTGAATAAGTGTAATTCTATACTTGGATGATATTCTGATATTTAGTAAGACAAGAGAAGATCATTTCATGCATATAAGGCAAGTGTTGCAAAGATTGAAAGAGGAAAATTTGTTGATAAATCTGAAAAAGTGTTCTTTCATGAAAGAAGAACTTGTGTATTTAGGATTTGTGATTTCAGTTGATGGTTTGAAAATGGATTCTGAGAAGGTTGAATCTATACTGAATTGGCCTACATTAGAGAATGTCATTAAGGTAAGATCATTTCATGGATTGGCAAGTTTTTACAGAAATTTTATCAGAAATTTTAGTTCTATCTATAATGCTATGACTGAAACAATGAGAGGAGACAAAAGAGAATTCAAATGGACACATGGAGCTAATAAGATTTTTGAAGATTTGAAGTTAAAGGTTACTGAATTACCTGTGCTAGCATTACCTGATTTCAATAAGGTATTTCAAGTTGAATGTGATGCAAGTGGAAGTGCAACTGGAGCTGTGTTGACTCAAGAAGGTAAACCTGTTGCTTTCTTTAGTGGAAATTTGAATGATGCAAAGAGGAAATATTATGTCTATGATCAAGAATTCTATGCTATTGTTCAAACTATGAAGAAATGGAGACACTACTTGATGCCAAATGAATTTTTGTTTTATACTGATCATAAGGCTTTACAGTATTTGGGTAGTCAGAATAAGTTGAATCAAAGAAATATGAAATGGGTAGAGTATTTGTAGAGTTTCACATTTGTGATTAAACACAAGAGTGGAGTTTCCAATAGATTTTCTAATGCATTGAGTAGAAGAAGATCCTTGTTAACTAAAATTAGAATTGAATTTCTTAGTTTTGATGATATGAAACATTTGTATGAGGATGATCCTAATTTTTTAGAGCAGTGGAGAGTGTGTAGAGTACCTAATTCCAATAAATCAAGTAAGTATGAAGATCATTTCATTCAAGAAGATATGTTGTTCAAAGGTATTCAGTTGTGTATACCGAGAGGTTCAATAAGAACTAATTTGATTAAGGAGAAACATAGTAGTGGATTGGCTGGACACTTTGGTATTGATAAAACATTGAGTTTGTTGAAGGAGAGGTATTTTTGGCCTTAGTTGTATATGGATGTTCAAAATTTGTGAAAAGTTGTGGAGTTTGTCAAGTTGCAAAAGGAGTAAGTCAGAACACTAGTTTGTATACACCTATTACTGTTCTTGAGAAACCTTGGAGTAATATTAGCATGGATTTTGTTCTTGTCTTACCAAGGACAACAAGAGGTAATGATTACATATTTATTATTTTGGATAGATTTTCAAAGATGACACATTTCATACCATGTAAGAAAACATCAGATGCAGTACATATAACAAATATTTTCTTTAAGGAAATTGTCAGAGTGCATGGATTACCAAGGAGTATTATCTCTGACTGAGATAGTAAATTTGTTAGCTATTTTTGGAGAACACTTTGGAAGAAGTTGGTGTTAGTAATAACTGAGAGGGGGAGGGGTGAACCATTGGCCTCAAAAATTTATCCTTCAAACTTAACTGCCAATAAATAAATCTTAGATTATTATGTCCCTACAAGATGTATGCCATGAAATACTAATAATGATTAATTGTTTGTCAGTTTCCTCTGTAAATCCTTATTCTTTCTTGATTACCAATAAGCAGTATAACTATTTATTGAAACTCAGTAAATAAGCAGAGTATACCGATCAATCCAGAGTTAGCTATGTAAGATAAAAAATAGTAAAGAAATGAATCATACACACATAACACATGAATTTTAACGTGGGAACCCTATTAAGGGGAAAACCACTAGGACCGATACCCCAAATTTTCACTCTTCTGAAGTGAGCCCTCTTAGGAGCCAACCTTGTTAAAGGTTACAAACACACTATTAACTATGACCTTGTTAGAGGATTTTATACATAGAGGTTGTCACTTAGTATCAGGAATCTATTTCTACCATCCATGAATCAGCCTCCTTCTTAGACTGTCAATAGGTACTGAGAAATTCCAATGCTACTTTCATGAATCAACCTTTTTGGCACTCCTTGAGATGTACCTCAATATATACAAGACTGTTAAGTCCTTCTTAGTTAAGAGACTTGATGCTTCAATGGTTAAACTGAAACACTATGACCTATTCATATTGCAACTTGAATTATAGATTTTTATATCTATTTAAGTACATTACCTCTCTGACCAATGTATCAATTCAATCCTTGTGCTCCACACTTTCTGCTCTGTGATGTTGTGCTCATTTTTCGTCATTTTCTACATAATTCCTTAGCTCTTCCTTCAACTTGTTTGATCAGCACTGCATGAAGTCATTCTTCATCAATTTATCTTTAGCATCCTCTTTCTATTCACTCCCCTTAATCCCATTCATAAATGAATTAATCTTGTCTCTTATATAGACATAATATTCATTATTTCTTGGTTCTTGATTCTTGGCATGATAAACAATCCATCCAATTAGATTTAAAGCATAACTCCTAATTTGTATCATAGATATCTTCTTGCCAACTATACAAATCATTTTTAAATCAATCACTTATCTCTACTCGAATAAAATAAAGTAGACAACCAGTTAAGTCTATATTTAGCTCTGCCAACTAGATATTTTGTTTTTTTCTAAACTCTCTGTTCTTTCAGTCACCACTACAGTTAGTTTTCGGTGACAACTGACTGATCCATCGGTGAGACTCTAGTTAGCTTCATGATCTTTGTCCATCGGGCATCATTGAAATTTTACTTATCAGGCAACTCTGTATCTTTGGTCGTCGGGCACTTTGAGTCTTTAGCTTGTCGGGCATTCTATAATTTTTCTTCGTCGGGCAACACTATGCTTCTGATTGTCGGGTATTACTATGACTATTCTTCTTTTCTCTTTCTGACGGTGTGCACTCCATCGGTGTTGTTTGTCACTTAGTGAATACTTGACTTTTATGCATTGCTAAAAGCATACCTTTGGTTCTCTAAAGTCTTTGGCATTATGTACATGACCGTAGAGATGATATCAAGTTGACATCAATGACAATATAGTCCATTAATTGATTTAGTGACTTGCGTTATCTTCAACTTAACATTATCAAACATTAAATCACTTACATGTCATCAATCTCTCCCTTTGGAATTGATGGAAACATACTATATTATCACACTATACTATTTCTAATATAATATTAAATATAATAGTTGAGATTCATCAAACTACCAATATTTTTGTTCTGTTAACTGATGAATGTCTGACCATCGGTAAGCTTTGTTTTAGCTTAGATTTGATTCTTGTATCTCTCTATCTTCTGATGTGTTGTGTTCTCTCCTTGTGTTAATTTCTCTCCCTTGATTGTTCTTCTCTTTTGATGTCTTTTTCTCTTGTCAGCAACTCTCCCTTTGTATAATCTTTCCATACAATTTCTCTCCCTAAGGATATAATCTCTCCCTATTGGAGTAATGTGATAATGGATACTCTCTCTCCCTTTCCAAAAGAAGAGTGTGATAATATGGATAATCTCTCTCTGCCTTTGACAAAAATGCCAAACAAATATCTTACAAATATATGACATTAATGTCAAACATTCATTTCTCTCCATCCATAATATATTCCTTGAATTTCCCTTATCCATCAGAAATAAAACAATATACTTTGGTTCTTAGTGATGATATATACCTATGTGTATATAGATGTAGCCTTGAAGTTCATCTCTTTGCTTGCATCAACAATAATGATATTCTGATAATATGTAGGCTGATGCATCCTTCTAGTCATTTACTAACTAGTAGACAAGGGTTTGACCCCTTGTCTCTTTCTCAAGTATTCAAATGTATCTTTGGGTAGTGGCTTGGTGAAGATATCAGCTAATTGTTCTTTGGATTGCACATACTCAAGTGTCACCTCCTTTGCTTGAACGTGTTCTCTCAAACAATGATACTTGATGGAAATGTGTTTAGTTTTAGCATGCATGACTGGATTTTTGGAAATGTTTATTGCACTTGTATTATCACAATAGATAATCAGTGGTTCTAGGATCTTCATATGCATACCTTCCAGTAACTATTTGATCCATGCAATATTTGAGCAATTTTCAGCAGCAACAACATACTCTACTTCTACAAGAGACTGAGAGATGCATCCTTGCTTTTTGCTAATCCATGTGACAATTTTGTCACTCATAAAGAAATGCTCCTCCAGTTGTGCTCTTTCGATCATCAAGATTTCCAGCCCAATTAGCGTTGGTAAACACCTTAAGTTACAATTTTCCTTCTCTTCTATACCATAATCCATATTCCATGGTATTCTTTAGATATCTTAAAATTATTTTCACAGCAGTCATATGTGATTCTCTAGGATTAGCAGAAAATCTTGCAGCTATTCCTACTGCATGTGCAATATATGGTCTAGTGTGTACAACATACATGAGTTTTCCAATCATTGATATGTACAAAGTCTAATTTAACTTTGATATATTTTCCTCCTTTGTCAACTTACATCTACTAGCCATCGGTGTTCCAATTGGATTGGAATCTTCCATCTTGAATATTTTTAGGACCTCTTTAATGTATTTGGACTGTGTAATGAAAATGCCTTCACATTGTTGCATGATCTATAAACCAAGAAAGAACTTGATTTCTTCAAACATAGACATCTCAAAATCTTTTCTCATCTCATTAGAAAATGATTTGCATAGCATATCATTGCCTCCAAATATGATGTCATCAACAAATATTTCAGCAATCAAATTGTTAGCATCAATATCTTTCTTCGAATAAAGATTATTGTTTTCACTAGTCCTTACAAATCCAATACTTATAAGATAGGAATGAAGTCATTCATACCAACCTCTAGGAGATGTTTTCAATCCATACAAGGCTTGATGAAGTCTACATACCATATTTCTCTTGTCTAGATCTACAAACCCTTCTAGTTTCTCAATGTATACCTTTTCTTCAAGTATCACATTTAGGAATGTTGACTTGACATCCATCTGGTATACCTTGAATCCTTTGAATGCAGCATAAGCAAGTAGTATTCTTACACCTTATAGCCTAGAAATGGGTGCGAAGGTCTCTCCATAGTCAATACCTTCCTCTTGTGCATACCCCTTACATACTAGTCTTGCTTTGTTTCTTGTGACTTCTCCATTCTCATTCAGCTTGTTCCTGAATATCCATTAGTACTAATGACATTCTTGTCATCTGGTCTTGGTACAAGTGACCATGTCTTATTTTTCTCAATCTTCTCAATCTCATCCTTCATAACACTTATCCATTCTTCATTATCAAGTGCAACATTGATAGATTTTGGTTCAAACTCACAAATTAAACAACTTGTGTTTAGAGACTTACTTCTTGTTTTTGTACCAGCTTTCTTATCTCCTATGATCTGGATCTCTGGATGGCTCCTTCTTAGATATCTGGCAAGAACTGGTTCAGCTCTTTGTCTATCATCTTGATCATCATTTTGTACTTCATCCTATTCTTCATCACTCTGTACATTAGTTTGATTATTATCCTAACCGTAGGTTACAACATTCTGTTGCTCTAGAATTAAGCATTGTTGCTCGGGAAGAGTGTTAGGTTCTTAACATTATAAAAACTTGTTATATTCCTCTGGTTCTTTTGTGCTTTCTAGCTCATTCTTTTCTGCAAATTCATTTATCCTCACATTTGCACTTTCAATAATTTTGTTAGAAGCCTTAATAAGACATTTATAAGCCTTGCTCTTGGTGGAATACCGTAGAAAGATACCTTCATCACTCTTGGCATCAAGCTTTCCATTTCTATCATCCTTTAAGATATAAAATTGACTACCAAAGATTTTGAAGTAACTTACATTGGGTGTTTTACCATACCATAGCTTATAGGGTGTCTTCTTTGTGTCCTTTAATTATACTCTATTTAATGTGTAGATAGAAGTATTGACAACTTCCCTCTACAAGATTTGGGTGATTCCTTTCTCTATCATCAGTGTTCTAGCACAATCAACTATGGATTTGTTCCTTCTCTCAGCAATCCCATTTTTCTATGGTGTTCTTGGTACAGAAACCTATCTTTTTATACCATGCTCATTGCAGAATTTAGTGAATTCATCTGATATAAACTCTCCTCCTCTATCTGATCTCAAGAATTTCAAATCCTTACCACTTTGTTTTTCTACCATAGCCTTATACCATTTAAACATCTTGAATGCTTCAGATTTATCTTTTAGAAACATAAATGTCATCATTGTAGATTAATCATTAACAAAGAGATTAAAATATCTATCTCCAAAATAAATCTTTGTCCTCATTGGTCCGCATAGATCAGTATGGACCAATTCTAGAATATCATCAGATGTATGGGTTTTAATTTTGAAACTAGACTTTGTCATCTTACCTTTTTGACAATTCTTGCACATGATGTTGTCGGGCTTTGACATCATCGGTAAGCCTCTTACATTTCTCCTTCTGCTTATTTTTATCATGTTGTCAAAATTCACATGACACAATCTATTGTGCCACAACCACATGTCTTCATTTATAGTCATTAAGAAAGTGGTGTTAGTATCATTCAGATAGAATAAGTTACCTTTTGTCTGTTCACCGGTACCAATCAATCTTATTGATTCATTGAAGATCTTTGCCTTCTTATTCTCAAATGGTACTCCGTGACCTGAATTATTCAGCTGAGAAACACTCAACAGATTATAGTTCAATCCTTTTACCCAATAAGCATTTTCACATTTAATCAGGTTATTCAACATTATAATTCCTTTACCTTCAACTGGACAAGGTGTATCATTACCCATTCTTATTGTACCACCATTGTAATACTCAAAAGTGTTAAACTTTTCTTTTTCACTGGTCATGTGGTGAGTGCAGCCACTATCTATAATCCAGATGTCATTCTTCCTAACCTTAGATATGATTGTAGTTTCTACATACCTTTCATCTTCATCTAAATCATCTTTCATAGCCACAAACACCATCTCGATGTCTTCATCAGGTTTGGTGTCAGTATCTTCATCTTTACAAGCAGCTAGGTAGCTGGCTTTCTTGCCTTTGTCCTTGTAGTCTTGGGTATCTCTTCTTTTTGATTGTCAGTAACTACTATAATCTTTGTTATCACCTCTGTTAGATTTCTTCTCAAAAGATATGTCATTAACTCTGTCATCTTTTCTTCTATTAGGACATCTTGCAGAAAAGTGTCCAATCTCTTTACAATTAAAGCATACAAGTGGTAACTTACCTTTGTATTTACCTTTGCCTCTCTGCATTCTTCTATCCATAAGTGCTTCTATTTCATCTAGATCTTCTTCTTCACTTTCACTTTCACTTTCACTATCTCTTCTAGATGTGTGTCTATGACTTGATTTTCTTATCTCATAGAAGATTTAAATGCAGACAATAAGTTTGGTAAGACATTATTATCAAAGTTATTCATCTTAAATGAAATCAGTCTACCAATTAAACTATCAAGAGTAACTGTATTGTTTTCTACTACTCTCATTTCTTGAATGGAAGAAACTCTAATAGCATATATAGGTGGTAAGGTTCTTAATATTTTACATACCACTGTCTCCTCTTCAAGTGTACCTCCAACTCCTCGTATAGCATTGACTACTTCTTTGATTCTTGTGCTATATTGTGTGACATTTTCTCCTTCTTTCATTCTGAGATCGTCAAAATTTCCTCTAAGGATTTCTTCCTTGGCTCTCAAAACATTGTTAGAGTAGTCATATTATATCTAATAATTAAATCATTTAATTATTATTCTATTATACTCTTTGCTTAAGTTATACTTAGGCAACTTATCATTCTTTAGGGTTTTCCTCTTTAGGGTTTTGGTATCCTTTTATAAGAACTCACCGCTTTGCATTTGATTGAGGAGATTGTATTATTGTATTCAGTTGTTGATAATAGAGATTTTTTCTTTCAACATGAATATCATGTCTCTGGCTTTTTGGCCACCATAGTTTCTTTTTCTGTCTTATGTTTCTTGCTTCTACTTGTGACAGATGTGCATGCAGGTGTTCTTGGGAGAATAGGACATTTCCTATTTCTAACATGGTATCAGAGCCATCCTGTAGCTGGTTGTTTGTGTTTTGTTGAAGTGTACCAGACACAGAGGGTTTCAGAGGTTTTTCAATATTTTTTATGGTGTTTGAGGGGCAGGCTTTGGTTATGGTCACTTTGGGCTCAAACAGACATTGCCATTGAGCTCAGAGCACCCCAAAACACTAGAAATGACATAAATTTTTTCTATTTTGGACTACTAGACTCTGAGGAAAAAAAAATTTGGTTTCCAGTGCCGTACAGGCACAGAAACTAAGAAAAATTCAAAAAAAACAAAAAAAAAACATTATTTTAATGTTTTTTTAAATGTTGCCAATACATTTAAAAAGGCGCAACCGCTCCGCCGCCGCTGCTCCCCCGTGGCCTGGCCTCTGTCGGCAGCTCCTCCGGCATCCCAGCCTGCTTCGCCGGCCCTCCCAGCACCCACCTCTTCCGCTGCTCCATGGCCCCCCGTAGCTTTGCCTTCCCTCCAGCTCCACTGCCCCTGCGGCCTGCTCCGTGGCCCCCGCCACCCCGCCAACTCCCACCGCTCGGCGCTCCGCGGCCCCCGCCGCCCGGCCTCCGCTCCACCGGTGGCAGCTCTGCTGTTAGCCCCCGCGGGCTTATGTGGCCAGCGGCCAGTCATATGCTGGACCAGAGGCTCGGCCCCAGCCCCTGCACACGCCATGCGTCTAGGGGCCTATTTTTTTCAGCCCTAGGGGCTTAAAGCCTAGTTTTAAGGCCTTTCTGTCCCTCCTGGACTATTTTCACTCTATCTTGAGCATCCGGGGGTCTTTTTCTGACTTTCATATACCGTCAAAAAGCTCTTTCTGAGCACTTTTCAATGATGGTAGTTAGGGTTTTGGGTTCTACTATTTTGATAGTGTTTTTTACTGTCAAAGTTTGATGTTTGTTTTTGCCTTTCGGGAGCCATATCTTGCTCATCCAGACTCCATTTTTGGCAAACCAAATATCGTCAAAAAGCTGGTTCAGTGAACTATTTAGTTGCAGGGGTATTTTTTCTAGATTCTACTCTAAGTTATCTCTCCTCTAAGTTTGGAAATTTTTTCACTTTGGCAGATTGCTTGGGTTCTATAGGTCCTGGGATCTCTTCTACTGTACTTTTGGCTCACTTTTCTTTCTGACTTATGGGCTTGTATGCTTCTTTTGTTGCATCTTTTTCCTATAAACACACTGAGATAAAGTTCCTAATTTTGCATATCTGGGATCTTGTACACCTTGTATGGTTTTTGTACTTGCACTCTGCTATAAAGTGCCATGGGGGATTATGATGTTATGCCATTTTAGGCTCATCCACCTTTGTCAAGTGAGTGTACCTTCCATGACATTAGCCCATGTTGTGTGTCAGTGACACCACCCTTTATCTTGTGTTTGTACTTTTGTTGCACTGTTGGTGTTCCTGGTTCTTTCTTCTGCAGATGTTTCTGGCATTGCATTTCAGTGTTCCTGTCACCTCTCCCTGTTCAACATTATGGGGGGGTTCACCTGTTGGTTCTATTGCTTCCTAGTTCAATTGATCAGCTCTTTAGACATTGTCTTCTCTACCTGGTCATGCACTTCAGTGGGGGTTCCGGTAGTTTCTTCTGACAGAGTTTTCAGCTACATGCTTCGGAGATGCTTCTTTCTCTTTCTTGTTCCTTTCTCTGGGACATCTTTTCCCTAGATTGGAGGCTTAGTTTCCTTCATCTAGTTTATTTCTTATACTTGGGTACCTGATCAGGCCTATTTTCCGGGAGCCATAGTTCTTTTCATGCATCTTGTTTTCATGCATCCTTTAGTCTTTAGCTATTTTGCTTCTCCCTAAGTTACACTTAAGGTGGGGTGTTAGAGTAGTCATATTATAGCTAATAATTAAATCATTTAATTATTAGTCTATTATACTTTTTTCTTAAGTCATACTTAGGCATCTTATCATTCTTTAGGGTTTCGTTATCCTTTTATAAGGACTCACCACTTTGCATTTGATTGAGGAGATTGTATTATTGTATTCAGTTGTTGATAATACATATTTTTTCTTTCAACATGAATATCATGTCTCTAACTTTTTGGCCGCCATAGTTTCTTCTTCTGTCTTCTATTTTTTTGCTTCTAATTGTGACAGATGTGCATGCAGGTGTTCTTGGGAGAATAGGACATTTCCTATTTCTAATAAACATTTGTATCACCTCCATGTACAAGCTTCAGTTTGTCCCACATCTTCTTTGCAGTTTTGCAATCTTTGACATCTTCAAATTTAGCATCAGAGAGTGAGGAAGAAAGCTCTATGACCATGCAGTTGTGCTCATGATTCTCTCTTAATTAATCTACTATTAATACTCCTGTGGGTAACACAAATTTAGTATCTAGGAATTGAGTAACATCATTACCAATACCTGATAAGTGGATTCTTATCCTATTTTTCCATGAAGCAAAGTTATCTTTGTTTAACTTGGGCACATCTCGTCTGTTCATCTTGTGATCTTTAGCTTAGGTCTTGAAACCTTCCTTTCTAAGCACACAAGCTCTGATACCAATTGTTAATAATAATTGAGAGGGGGGGTGAATTAATGGCCTCAAAAATTTATCCTTCAAACTTAACCACCAATCAATAAATCTCAGATTATTATGTCCCTACAACATGCATGCCATGAAATACTAATAATGATTAACTATCTATTGGTTTCCTCTATCAATCCTTATTCTTTCTTGATTATCGATAAGCAGTATAACTATTTACTGAAACTTGATAAATAATCAGAGTCTATCGATCAATCCAGAGTTAGCTATGTAAGATGCAAAATAGTAAAGAAATGAATCATACACACATAACACATGAATTTTAACATGGAAACCTTGTTAAGGGAAAAACCACTGGGACTGGTACCCCAAATTTTCACTCTTCTGAAGTGATCCCTATTAGGAGCCAACCCTGTTAAAGGTTACAAACACACTGTTAAGTGCAATCTTTTTAGAGGATTTTATACATAGAGGTTGTCACTTAGTATCAGGAATTTATTGCTACCATCCTTGAATCAGCCTCCTTCTTATACTATCAATAGGTATCGGGAAAGTCCAATGCTACTTTCATGAATCAACCTTTTTGGCACTCCTTGAGATGTACCTCAATATATAGAAGATTGTTAAGTCCTACTCGGTTAAGAGACTTGATGCTTCAATGGTTAAACTGAAACACTATGACATATTCATATTGCAACTTGAATTGCAGATTTTTAGATCTATTTAAGTGTATTACCTCTCTAACCAATGTATCAATTCAATCCTTGTGCTCCACACTTTTTGCTCTGCGATGTTGTGCACACTGTTCGTCGGTGTCTGCAGAATTTCTTAGCTCTTCCTTCAGCTTGTTTGATCAGCACTACATGAAGTTGTTCTTCATCAGTTTCTCTTCAACATCCTCTTTTTATTCACTCCCCTTAACCCCATTCATAAATGAATTAAGTTTGTCTCTTATATAGACATAATATTCATTATTTCTTGGTTCTTGATTCTTGGCGTGATAAACAATCCAACCAATTAGATTTAAAGAATAAATCCTAATTTGTCTCATAAATATCTTCTTTCCAACTATATAAATCATCTTTAAATCAATCACTTATCTATGGTCAAATAAAAAAAAAGTAGACAACTAGTTAAGTCTATATTTAGCTCTGCCAGCTAGATATTTTGTCATTTTCTGAACCCTTTGTTCTATTGGTCACCACTGCAGTTAGTTGTCGGTGACAACTGACTGATCCATTAGTGACACTCTAGTTAGCTTCTTTATCTCCATCCATCGGTCATCATTGGAATTTTACTTTTCGGGAAACTCTATATCTTTGGTCATCGGGCACTTTGAGTCTTTATCTCGTCGGGCAACCTTTTGACTTTCCTTGTCAGACATTCTATTGTTTTTCTTTGTCGGGAAACACTATGCTTTTGATCATCAGGTATTACTATGACGGTGTGAACTCTGTCGGTGTTGTTTGTCACTTAGTAAATACTTGACTTTTATGCATTGTTAAAAGCATAACTTTGGTTTGTTTGGTTCTCTGAAGTCTTTAGCATTATGTACATGACCGTACAAATGATATCAAGTTGACATCAATGAAAATATAGTCCATTAACTGATTTAATGACCTACATTATCTTCAAATTAACATTATCAAACATTCAATCAGTTACATGTCATCAGTTGGATAATGAGTTGAAGTTTAGTTCTACATTTCATCCATAGACTAATGGACAAACAAAGGTTGTCAACTGACATTTGGGTAATTTGTTGAGATGCTTAGTTGGAGACACACCGGGAAATTGGGATTTGATGTTGGCACAAGAAGAGTTTGCATATAACAGTTCAGTGAATAGAAGTACTAGAAAGACACCATTTGAGATTATTCATGGCACACAACTGAGAGGTATATCAGACTTAAGAGATATTTTTGGTGAACAGAAAAGAAGTGCTAAAGCAGAAGAATTTGCAGAATTTATGAAGACATTGCATGAAAATATAAAATAGAAGTTGGAGAAAAGTAATCAGGAGTACAAAGATAGTGCAGACAGATCAAGAATATATAAAACATTTGAAGTTTGTGATGTTGTAATGGTTCATTTGAAGAAATTAATATTTCCTATGGGAACATATGGTAAAATGAAGATGAAAAAATTTGGTCCTTGCAAAATACTGAGAAGATTTGACAGTGGAAATGCTTATGAAGTTGAATTACCTGATGACATGGATATATCACCTATATTCAATATTTTAGACTTATATGAATATCATGAACCTGATGAGGAAGTGACAGTACCATGTAATTATCCTAAGAAGCAGGCAGAGGAAGTTGAGAAAATTCTAAAATAGAGAGTTGGCAGAAGCACAAGAGGAAAGGAATACATGGAGTATGTGATAAAGTGGAAGAATAGACCGATTGAGGACTCATCTTGGATTTCTCAACCCAAGTTGGATTCATTTCAGGTTGGACCTAATAAATGATTTGGAGAATCATTTCTTGTAATTTAAGGTGTCTAATGCAGGAGTATCTTGGGTCATTAGCAACCATTCAATTATGACACAAGATCCAAGACCTTATTGATAGTGAGGTTATTGCTATGGGAGGTCACAACAAGAACTCAGACCACCAAGCTTTCAAAGACCCATTTCCTCCTCATGGGAAAGGTGAGTCATCCAAAGGCAAGAATACTAATGCTAAGGTCAACTATACATACACCAATAATGACAATGTCATTAATATAGTTGAGCCTATTGATACTGAATACTGTAACATTGTCATTCTCAAGGGAAGGGAAGATACTCCTTGTAGAGACCCAAAAATGGATAGGCTTGCGACTTTACATTAAAAATAGTAATTTTTATCTATTAATTATTCATTTTTTAATCATTAATTAATCATCTAATTTCCTCTAAATTCATTCCCCAAATCATCTAATTAAATTCCCAAAATTAATTAATTAATTAACCTTAATTGATTAATTACCATTAATTAATTAATTAACCTTAATTGATTAATTACCATTAATTAATTAATTAAATTCAATTTCCTATAGTTTAAATTCAAATATTTAAACT
>MU227991.1:1069278-1106391 GCA_018584345.1 Thuja plicata | reverse complement strand
AACTTCTTTTGAATTGCAATGATCAGCTCCTCAATTTGGGCAACGGAGTCTTCATCTTTATCTGCACAGTGCTTATTAAACCATTTCAGATCCCTCTGAATTATTTCATCAATGACTTGAAGTTCCTATATTTTCTCTTTGACTTCGGCTATGCCTTGTGCTATTGCGTCATTCCTCCATTCTATGCAGTCTTTGATCATGTACAATGTTTTTTCATCTAAGCCGTCCACAGGGCATTCGCTTAGGAACTTCTGAAGTCCAATTTCTTGCACATCTTCTAGCCATAGGACTATTCTTGCCCAGTCACTTCTTTCCTTTTCATATCCTTCATTACTTGACTTGAATTTTTTAATAATGGCAGAGATTTCTTTTGAAGCTCCATCCAATAGGTTTATATGTTTCACAGCTGCATCCGATGTGTCCTGTATCCATTCTTCAGCTATCTTTGTAACTGCCTTGCATCTTTGCAAGTTATCTAGAAGCTGTTGGTTCACTGTAGAGTTAACATCAACGATGGCTAACCTCTGATTAATTGGTTTGTGATATGGATGAAGAATAGCGTTGATGTATTGCGCCATTTGCTTCATTGCTTCTTTCATTTCCTTCTTGTCATGTGCATCTTTCCAAACTCTATTAGCAAATTTCTTATTGGACACTTCAAAGAATTTCATATCAACAGCACGGCTTCCCTTTCCCAAATCAACCTTTGATACACGATAGTCCTATGGAGTTAAGGAATCCTTTGGACATTCTTCTGGTGGCATAGCAATTTCTGCAAACCAATGCCCTGAGTTCTTATTGAACTGAATTCTGGACTCTGCTCGGGCTTTCTTTGCTTTGGGTGTTCTCCCTAAGCATTTGCTGACTAGGTTGTCAATAGGCATTGAGAGGGGAACTAAACTCCTTTTTCTTTCCACAGATTTCTCCAACCATTTTGGTGTTGTGGGTTCTTTGCTGGCCATGGGAGAAACATTTTCTATCGTCATATCTCTACCTGAACTTCCAATATTTGTTGTCGCCCTTTGGGATTCCTATGCATTGTCTGCCATCTGTATTCCCATGTCAGACTTGCCTTATGTAGACTCCAAGTTGATCACCACAGTGCCTTTGTTAATATCCGAAGCTATCTTCTTTGAACTCAATCGAGTCACCCTTTTGGTTTTAGGAGTTTCAACTTGAACTTGAAGTTGAAGTGTCGAAGGTGGTGCTTCAGCTTCAACTTCGGCTTCAAGAGACCAGTTTCACAGAGAATAATCTGTAGCTTGACTCTTCTTACCAGACGACGCCAAGAATTTTTTGTTTTGAAATGCACCAATGAATAATAAAAGGGGTCAAGACATGCATTTAAGCCAGGGTTTATGAGGGAAATCCGGCGTACCAATATGGCAATTAAGACCATAATTGCTATCTTCGTGCCCATGTACTTGAAAAGACTCACTGCGTGTTATGTCATAAATGCTTGTTAGAAACGTGTGCTTACTAGTATTCCACCTCATCACATCAAGGCGGCTTCATCTTTTCTGCATATGTGTTATTACAAACACGTGTCTTGTTATTACCTCTTATTTGTTGCTCAGCGTGCTTCGGTGGGTCCCCCTTTTATGTTTAATTTGAAAAATGAGCACCTGCATAAAACATAATGTTAGCTTAAAAACATGTTGAAGTTGAATTTTTCGGTCTTTCAACTTCAACTTTGACTTCAAAAAGACTTTGACTCAGAGTGAAGACACGGGTTTTGAAGGCCAAATGATGGAGCGAGTTTATGAACTTGAAGTTGAAGTTAGACAGAACTTCAACTTCGACTTCAAGATGAGAAATTGACTCATGCATCTTTTGAAAAGTATGTGGTAACACCATAAAAGGATGTCCAAGAGCTATAACAAGAAGGTTTGGCCAAGGGACTTCCAAGCAGGTGACCTCATTCTAAGGGAGAACCCTAAGAATCAACAACATCAGATCTAGAAAGAAAAATTTGAACCAAATTGGCTTGGTCTGTATGTTGTCACTGTCGTATTTGGGTTTGGCACCTATCAAATTTCTACTACTAAAGGGGAACAACTCAAGGAGCCAATCAATGCTCTTCATCTGAAATGGTTCTACAACTAAGATAGCTTCAGTGTGCTCATGTATATAGTAAAGTCCTGAAAAAATTCTAAAAATCTAAAAATGTCCTGAAAAAATGATCATCTTAGTGAAAACCTAGCAATAGGCACTTTGATGTATCTCCAAAAAATTATATATTCCAAAAATACAAAAAACATGAAAAATTAAAAAATACAAAAAAAGAGAAAAAGAGAAAAAGTACCATTGATGAAAACCTGGGAAACAGGCATCATGGTAACAAAAAAAGAATTTATGCCAAGTAGGTGAAAACTTGGTAAACAGGCACCTCTTGCTCCACATTGCTATATCTATCGCAACACCACTTGGCTTTATACATTTTCTTTCCTGCTTTGCTGCTTTCCTACTTTCCTACTTTCCTTTTCTTTTCCGCATGCTCTCAATTCCTATCAAGACACCAACTTACATGGATTGAAACTGGTCATACTCTCAAGGTGACCCTCCTGGTCTAGGGGGCATTGTCCTATTACTTTTTTTGGATCTACTTCGCGAAATTCACCAGTAGCTCTCACTACATCTGCCAACTATTGCTTATCTTATACTGAGTTCTCTCTCCTTGAGAATCTCTCTCACCTCAGTCACCAATGGTTCTCACTGTGTCTATCTACTGTCATTGTACTATTGAGATTACTCACATCCATTACATTTGGAGTTATACTCAAATGCTCTATCTATCGATACTTAGTCTTGATGATTCTTTTCTTTAGTTTGTACATAGCTTTCAGTGACTTTTGTGATATTCTGGTTCCTTTACGAACCCTACTGACTTGACATTAATTCAACACCATATGCCTGGGGGACCCCAAATCTAGTTTGTCCTCACAACATACGTCAAGTTAGTCACTGCTACTAGGGGCATGGGTCCCCTAATTTGATTGCATCATTAGTTTACACCCGAGTTAGTAATCTTGTCACTTCTCAAGGACAACTATCTACTGACACAAACTGGTGTTTCTCAACACCCCCATTCAAATAGTGTTTCTTAACACTATCTTTGGACACATTTTTGTTTTTCAACACACATTGGATATATCAAACATAAACATCTATCGATAACAATCAAACACAATGCACTCACAAGCACAACTATGTTGTTTAACACCTCTATATACATACATATTCAAAAACAATGAAATTGGCTAAGCTATGATTGAATCTTTCTTTGTATGTTTTCTGTTATCATGGATTTCATTGATATTTTCTTTGTCTACTACTTTTTGGTGTACTCTCGATGATCTAACAATGTCAAATAAATAGGTTCTATGTGATAAGAGCTCCCGCATTAAGGTGGAAAAGCCTCACATCCCTCGATCTTGTTTATTTGTATGCCATGGTGAGGTCGATACTATCTCCTTGACTATTATTGCTTTGTTTTTTTATGCATGATCGCACTCATTGTTATCTTGGATTTGCATGCCTCGATACTGGTGTACTCTTGCAATATCAACTGGAAACAATGTTCAGGTCATCTTGGCTTTTTTGCCCTGGTGCTTATGTTCATTTCCTACATTTTATACGATGAAAGTCATATTCATATCCTTATGGTTGTAGTGGCACCAGTAAGGATTGTATCAACTTTGATGTTCCAAAAATGCTCAATGATGATGATTATATGATGGGTCTCACAACCATGTCCTAGGAATTGCATCTAGCATAGGATTGCATTTTCATTCTAGATTTGCATTGTGGCAGAAATTTGATGTTCACTTCATTGCGTTCTCCTGGATTTGTACATTGTGGAGTTGTTCTTCAGAGTCCTAGTTTCATCATGACTTCACAAGTGTTTGATCCTTGCTCTCGATTCTTCACATGTTCTCTTGGTTAGCATCTGTCACACATCTGGACACCCTGCATGAGATGTTAGTATCATATACATTACATTCACAAATGCATTATCATATACACATTGCGTTTACATATTTCTGTTCACAGGTGCATTCACATAAATCATCTACATACATACAAATTTGCATCTACATCAACATGTGCATCACATACATAACTCATACATATATACATGTGCATTTTATACATCTACATATATTCAAAACATGTTAATTCATTTGCATACATCTGCATACATTCTAAATCATCTAAACATCTAAGCATATAGGAAACATCTCATAAATAATAAAATGTGACACATATGATGATACCAAAATATATATATATATATATATATATATATATATCATAAGTGTTGATACAATAGAAAATGGTGCTACTCGAGCACAGTCTATCGAAAAAATGGTGATACAATACAAGGATGTCAATGCATCAGATACATCCTATGATCTCATCTATCAATCTATCAAATCTATCTCTAGCCCTCTCCCTTGTCACCTGGAGGAGATGGAGGAGGCATATCTGGTGGAGGTGGTGCCTATGCACCCTCTAATCCTCTAGCATATGAGGAAAATATTGGCACCTGCGATGCCTCATCAAGAACTACCCCCATATACACTGCATAATAATAGGTTGCTCGGGCGATATGATGTCTTGTATCCACCCAAAGCTTCTCTAGCGCTCTCTACAACAGCCCTCGAACATCCTGTAGCTCTCAATCTCTATCTAATAGCTGGGCATCCCGCATGACAACCTATACCTGCAAGTTTGTAACCTTCCTCCCCAGCTATTATACTCTCTAGATCTCCGCAGGGCCCCCTGTGCCTATGATAATGCATCTCCTGGTACTGGACCCTATATCGGCTCCTGTGCAGGCTGATCCTCCTACATTAGGTCCTCTTACTGCTCTGCCTACTCCTGCACATCATCTTACTTTGTAGCTATCCTCTGTCTACTCTTTCTCCCACTGCCACTCACACCAGGATCAGATCTCATCTATCATGCAGGTATGTCCACCTTTATGGTGCGTTACCATGACCCCTATTGTGGTGCCTATTGTGGAAGTGGCTGCAGTATCTACTATGGTGGAGGCACTGGTACCAGCTACTATGGCACTTGTGGGTGCACTACCTATGCTGGCGCTCCTATGCCAACTAGATCTATAAACTGTGGGAAGGGATGAGTAACAAAATACTCCCTCTACTCTGTGGTCATGCTACCATCTGCAATCGTGCTCAAATAATCCCAACGAGTCTGTGCTAGGGCTCATACATAGATCATACATTGACCACTATCTAACTTGATTGACCATCCCTTCCTAAGCTCATCCATTGTATGAGCATAGGAACAATACTATTGTGCCTGGCTGAACTATCGCCAGACATGTGAAAGGGGGAACCGCTCAATAATAGATATAGCCCGATCGATGAGTGGTCATGACATGAGTATGTAACCTAGCTAATTGCAAGCATCATCTCAATCCTCTATCAACCTCCATGGTCACCATACCATAGCCACCAGATCATCAATCTAAGCTTGCCATTGCTCTATCTTACCCAACGCGGGCTGAGTAATCAAACCTCTATAGTTGTATATATATGGCTCCAATGGTTGTCTCAGATCCTCGCACATAGGTCGAGTAACTAGCAGGTGCTCCCATGCCCACACCTGTAGAACAAATACACCTACCACCATACTCTTCGCCTTGCTATAGGTGAACTCATGCATCTTGTGGTACATATGGGCTAGCATACACTGATCCAACCCATATCTGATAGGCTCGGCTAACATCCTCTATAGCATCTGACCCCAACCGTAATCAAAACCATGCCGACCATGATCCGACATTAGATAGCATCAAAGGAATGCTGCCAAAACCATAGCCAATTGGTGCCTGGGCCTGTAATCTCTAATCAACTCCTCCCATGGGATGGCTCTACCCATGACAAGATCATCTTGCAAGATCTCTCACAGTGCTAATGTACCTGGCCGCGGTTGTACCTAATACTCCACTCTAGGTTTATGGAAGGGTATCTAGAGAATCTTGTATATATCCTCAAGTGTCACTGTCATCTCACCCTAAGGAAGGTGGAAGGTATTCATTTCCAAATGGAAATGCTCCACCAAAGCTCCTAATAGACCATGATTTACCCGAATCTCAAGTACCTCACAAAGATGTGTCAGGCCTAATATGTGCATCATCTAACTGTCTCACCAGCCCCTAATAGCAGGATGATGTGAAATGAATGCTATGTCTAGGAAATTGACTTGCAAGACATGAAAACAATAATGCATGATCAGTACTCGGCTCATGATTGACGCTAATCAATGCAAAAATGAGAATTAAAGCATTACAAACACCCTACAGACAGGAACAATGCTGATGTAAATTCTATTGGATGCGACACACACTCATTTTGCATTCAAACTGTTAAGTTATTTCCATGCAAAGAAGCAACCTTTCATGCGAAGAAGTTTTTTGACTTGCGTGAAGTTTTAGCCCCGCGCAAAGTTTCAATCCTATTCACATGAGAAAACCTCCTGTCGAAGAGTTTCCCACGTGAGACGGGGGTACCCTCCCATGCAAGGATGCCCACCAAATGACGCGAGATTCTACCTTTTGGCAGTTTCTCATGCGAGCTTTCTTCATGGGTCACGCGAAGAAACTAGTTCCTCACGCGAGAACCCATGGCCCACTTTCTAAAAATGTGAAAAAATGAAAAATTCACTAAAAGCAGTAAAATTTGAAATCACAGAGAGGTTAATCAACCACTTACCAGGGGTCCGTACGTTGCTGGCCGACTGTGCTGCCTGGATCACTTGAAATGATGAGTGCTCATGTGGACCACCATTTTCGCTTAGAGCTCTTTTCTCAAAAGTCAACAGATGTAAATGATTTGAAAATGACCTTTTGGACTCATATATAGGTTTTGACCTAATTTTCAAAAGTGCTCCAATTTGCATGAAAATTTCACCACTAGCTAATTTGACTGCTCTGAATCCATTTTCGTGATCAAAATTGAAATTTGACACTTTTATATAGCTCAAAATTGCATTTTAAAATTTTTGGGACCAACGCGATCGTACGCTTGTGCAGTCAACTTTCTGATGTCACTTTCTTGTCAGAATCATATCTAATCAACATTTTATCCAAATCATCAAACTTTTCATCAAAAGTCAACTCTAGTCAACTCTATCAACCCTAGTCAAACTTGGTCAACCAGATCTTGAAATCGCTCAAAATTGATTCTAAATCTTCTGAATTCTTCCATAATCTTTTCTAAGTTCTTCTGGATCTATGATTCAACATCTATCTGTGATTTCTCGCTCTCAATCATTATCCTAACGTGTCATCTTTCCATTTCACTCTCAAGGGGGCAGGATGATTACATCATTAAATCTATTTCCAATCAATCTGATCTAAATTCAAAAGTCCTAATTGCTAGGGGCATCTCCTCACTTGGGGCATGTTCAGTTTTTTGTACCTCATAGTCAAAACTAGGTTTTCCACAACTTTGAATAACTAAGGGCATCTCTATTCCTTACATCTTGTCATCTATTAGGTATCGGGGCAATCTAACCCAGATCCCTAAGGATCAAGCTTCATTCTGGAGATGATTCTTGAAATCTCAATCTATTAAGTATTTGAGCAATATAACTCAGATTCTTGAGGATCAAGCTCCATTCTGGAGATGGTTCTCAAAAAACTCATCTATTAGGAATTGGGGCAATCTAACCTCAAAAACTAAAAATCAAGCTCCGTTCTGGAGATGATTCTGAAACTCAATCTAACCAGTGTCTGGGCAATCTAACCTAGATATTGGGGGACTAAGCTTCATTTTGGAGATAGTCCTAAAAATCTCTATTGATTATCTTTTTATGGACAGGTATCGGGGCAATCTAACCCTGACTCCTGGAGGTTGAGCCTCATTTTGGGGACAGTCTTTTGAAAGATATTAATCTGTTAGGTATCTGAGAAATCAAACTTGGATCCCTGAGGATCAAGCTTCATTCTGGAGATGATTCTCGAAATCTTAATCTATTAGGTATCAGGGCAATCTAACCTGGATCCCTAAGGATCAAGCTTCGTTTTGGAGATAATTCTTGAAATCTCAATTTATTAGGTATATGAGCAATCTAACTTAGATCCCTGAGGATCAAGCTTCAGTCTAGAGATGATTCTCAAAATCTTAATCTATTAGGTATTAGGGAAATCTAACCCAGATCCCTGAGGATCAAGCTTCATTCTGAAGATAACCATCAAAAAATCTACTTGACTGGTGTCTTGGCAATCTAACCTAGACTTTGGAGAGTTAAGCTCTGTCCTAGAGATGGCTATGAAATCTTCATCAATTGATCTTTGCATCATCAATTTTTGAAAACTATTCTTCTGTGCTTTAGGCATCAGAATATTCTTTGAATCAATGCATTGCTCACACATCAATTCAAAGAGGGGTAAAATGTAACACCCCAAAATTGGCATCTTGCAACCCTAACCAATTTTGTTGCATTTATCAATCTTCTGAATCATCAAAGTCCTATTATACTAGGCAATTCTGAGTCTCGACTGACTCTACTTGACCTCAGTGGCAAATGCAGAAAACCCTAAATCTACATTAATCATACATTATATTTAATTCCTAAATATCAATCAATTAGCTAAACAAACCTATGATTGAACTAATTTAATTATAAAGTCATAGCACTTTAATTAAATTAAATTCACCCCTTTTAGCTAAAACACATAAAAAGGAATTAAATAATATTTAATTATTAAATAAATATCCTCATTTCAAAAATTTAATTTTAATATTCAAATAATTGAGAAAAACAAATTTATGAGGTCATATTCTATTTATTTAATTAAATATTCTCTCCAAAATCTTCTCTTCAGTCCAGAAATAGAAACTTTGAATTAACTGTGCTTTAAAGAGAAAGAAAACAGTTAAAAACCAAGAGAAAAAAATTCATTATTTTCTTTTAAAGAAAGCTTGCTAATCTGAACTGGCTTTTCTATCTGTTTTATTTCAAAAAGGAAACTTTATATTCTGAGCAGACTCTCAGTCTATAAAAGAACTCTCATTTCTCATTCAATAATATGCATTGTTAGAGTAAAGAATTGTTGCTGCATTTTAGCTCATAATCTCATTTCTATTAAGCTCTCATTTGCAATAGAATAGCTTCATTTTCTTAGATTAATCTCATATTTATTATCATTTCTTAGTTTAATTTTATTTAGATTAATCTTGCATCTTTCATGTTCTTAGATCAATCTTGCATTACATTACATTGCATTCATGGAGAAAAATCCTTCGTTCTTGGATTGGTCTAGGTTGTGAGGCTCTCGTTCTGAGAGCTATTCAAAACCCCATCTAGATAGAAGGAAACAAGTCAAATCATAGAGGCATGTAGGATGAATAACTCATATTTAATTTTGTATGTGGCTAATGAACAAGGACTATGTTGGAGTGTATGGTTGAATAACAAGGCCACATTTAACATATAAAAACAACTGTTGATTTTCATCTTGATCCAATGGCTTGCGCTGAAAATCTAGATTACTTTCTTAATAGAACTTACTTTCTGAGATCACATGAACAAGTTACCTCTGAATCTCACAATAAACTTTACTATAATTTGGCATCAACCATAGGTTCCTCTAGAGATTATGTGAATGCTTTATCTCCAAGTCGCTGAAAGATTTACTAACTCTGGGGTTAAATTGGAGATCACACGCAGACCATTCGATCAAACCAAGGCTAAAACAAGATTGATGTCCCTCTCTAAAACATTGAATAAAAAATTTACCTTGTTTATTATCTGGAGATCATGCGCCAACCACTCATCTGGAATTAGATCAATGATTCTCACTAGAACTCACAATATTTCACTTAACTATGATTTCATTTGGAGATCTAGCGACAAAGAAAAAAGTAAACTCTGTCCTGATCTCGGGTTGGATTATGAGATTTAGCAATAAGGCTATTTCTAAATCTCCAAATATTTCTTGTGACTGAAGTTAAGTCATGAGATCTAGCACTAGCCACGTGATAAAATTGCATCCATAGTTGTCACTGAATCTTTGAATATTTGAGATGACTTCATCTTTGTCTAGAAATCATGTGCCAACCGGACGATGACAATAAGATCAACCACCTTGGCTTAATCTCTAAATTTATGAGAGCATATTCCTTTCTTCCTAAGATTAAGAGATAACAACTTGCGCCAACTCTTTAGACCAAAAGGAATATTTGGCCTAGATAAAGAGATTAAGAGATAAAGGTAATGACCAAAAGGCACATGACTTAAAAACTCTTAAGTTACTCACCAAAAGTAACTTCAAAATAGAACAAGATCATTAGGGTCTAGGGTTTTTTCACAATAAACACACAAGAGACCTAGGGTTTAATAATTTCAACCATTTTTTGTACCACATTGCTTGAAAACAGACACTTGCAAAAAAATTTGTTCGAGCATTGGAACCGACTTTGATATTTAAAGCATAAACAGATAGTGGGAACCAAAACCTTCAGCAAGACTTTGAAAACACAAAAATATCCCAACACCATCAACATAAACAGTATCAAATGTTCTCAGTTTTTGTATAGAAAAAACTCTAATGGCATAAGCAAGTAGCAAGGTTCTCAACATTTTACTTACCACATCACCTTCTTCAATGTTTCCAATGGAAGCTTTGATAGCACCAACTTCTTCCTTTATCCTTTGAACACATTGAGAAAATTTCTCACTTTCCACCATTTTCATGTCATCATATTTTCCCTTCAAGTTGTTGGCACATTGGAACAAACTTTGAATTTTAAAGCATAAATAGATACTCAGAACCAAAACCTTCAGCGAGACCTTGAAAACACAAAAAGGTCCCAACAGTGGCTATATCTGAGGATTCTTGAATAAAAATTCATAGAAAGAATTACAGATCTCTGGGAGGCAGACCACGAGTGCACTAACCTATTGAAGAAATAAAACCAAACACACATGTACATAAAATACAAGACTACTATGCATGGAAAGAAGAACTAATTGAAGAAAGGTTTTAAGAATTTTCCATGCACTAGAAATTCAAACACCTCACCATCCATATTGTTTAGAAGATATGAATCTTTTCCAAAAGCTTGGTGAATGATAAAGGGGCCTAACCATAAGACTCAAATTTCTTATGGTTTCCCTTATCTTTAGCCCTGACATTCCATTGTAATACCATGTCATTTGGCTGGAATTTCCTAGTACTAGCCCTTTTATCAAACAAGTATTTCATTTTTTGTTGATTCTTTATGTTTTTCCTTTGTCCTTCCATTTTGTTTTCAACAATCTCAATCAAATGGATCATTCTATCTTGTAAAGCATCATTCACTTCTAGCTCTTGCTCCATGACAAAATTGTAAGCAGGCAACAAATTATTCACAGGAAACCTAGCCTATACTCCATACACTAATTCAAAAGTTACCTTACCAGCGGCCACCTTGATTGTCACTCTATCAGCCCACAAATCCAACTTTAGTTTTGAATGCCATGCCCTTTTATTTGATTCCAAGGTCTTCTTCAAGATTTACAAAATTCTCTTGTTTCTTGATTCTGTCTATCCATTTTCTTGCAAATTATATATGGAAGAATAAGATATGAATGTTCCATTTTCATCATAAAACTCTTGAAACTCTATAGAACTAAAACACTTTGCATTATCGGTTACCAACTTCAAAGGGACACCAAATCTAGTCAAGACATTATCCATGAAGAAATCAATGACAACTTTATTGGTTTCTCCTTTTGTAGGGATTTCTTCAATCCATTTTGTGAAGTAATATATAGAAAACAGGGTCCAGCTATGTCTACCACTGGACTTTTCTACAATTTCTCCAATGAATTCAATTCCCCACATAGCAAAAGGAGACTGAGCTTGTACTAGATTTAACAATAGAGCTCCTGAAAATTTTAACTTTGAAGAAAATATTTTACAAGGTTCACATTTTTTCACAAAACTAAGAGAGTCCTTAAAAACATAGGGCCAATAGTAGCCATCTATCAGAATTTTATGGGTAGTTGTCTTAGTAGAGAAATATACTTTACACAAGCCTGCATGCATTTCTTTCAAAACTTTTTTTGCTTGCCATTTATCTAGACATAACAAGAGGACATAATCTCTATTTTTCCAGTACAATTCTCCCTGTACTAAGGTGTATTTCTAATATTGTAACCTTATAGTCCTCTTCTGATTATCACTCATAATGTCAGGGAACTTGGTATTCTTGAGGAAGTATACAATATCAAAATACCAGTGTTGTCTTTCAATGCTAGTGATTGTCAAGTCTTGCAACTCCATATTGTTGACTTGCAATAAATCCATATTCTCTTTTTTAATGAGCTTGGATAAGTCCAATCCTCTTACAAATTTTGTGATATGGATCTCTAGATTGAATTCCTTGACCTTGTTTATCCATTTACATCTTTTCCCAGTGACTTCTGACTGGGTAAGAATATCTTTTACAACTGCATGGGGTACATATACTATCACCTTTGAGAAAACAAGGTAAGGCCTAAATGATTTGATAGCCTTTACTAGTGCATATTCCTATTTCTCCATTACCTCATAGTTCAATTCTATAGCCTAGAGTGATTTTCTATAAAAGGAAATAGGATGCTCATGTCCTTCCTCATCCTTTTGAAGTAGTACAATAGCTATTATATGGAAAGATGGAAAGGAGAAGAGTGAGAAAGGTTTACTGTAATTAGGAGACCTTAAGATAGAGGATTCCTAAATTTATTTCTTGATCTTGTCAAAGGAAACTTGTGCCTCATTATCCCACTGGAACTTAGCATCTTTCTTGAGGAATTTTATTATTGGTTTGACAATTTCTGCAAAATTGTTAATAAACCTCCTGACAAAATTTATCTTTCCTAAGAAATACTACACTCCTTTGACATTATTAGGGGTAAGGACCTTTTGTATTGCTTCTACTATCTCAAGGTTAATCCTTACTCCTTCTTTTGATACAATGTGTTCTAGTAACTTCCCCTCAGTTACTGCAAATTGGAAAGTTTTAGGGTTTAAGGACACTCCATATTCTATAGCTTTAATGAATACATTTTCTAAGTGCTCACAATCATCCTTTTGCTTCCTTAGAATATGTTGTCAAATCATCCTGATAAATAACCATAAATGAATCAATAAAATCCTTGTAATCAACATCCATGGCTCATTAACAAGATACCATGGAGCGAGAGTGGTCTGGAGGAGGAGAAAGAGTGGGATGAGGATTTTTTAATTCAAGGATGGGAGGGAAGCTAGGAGATGAAGGCACGGTAGTAGGATCCACGATAGGGGAAGTGGAATATTTTACTAGATCATCATAAGAGGATGAGGAAAAAGATGGTGGGTCAACCTTGGTTCTATCTGACAAGGATGATAGCCCTGTCATGGGGCCAGAGGTGGAAAATTTTTAAAATCTTACAGTTGAAAATGAGTCAACAAATCCACTAGAAGGTAAGTCACATGAATTTTCCTCAATTCTTGGTAAGGGAAAATGGTCGGGTCTTTTTGGGATAAAACCCTCTAGAAAATCATCCTTCCCTAAGGTGAATATTTTATCTGATCCTCTTAAGGGAGATATTGGTATCATCATTTTGGACCTGATTGTTGATCATACTATGTCAATCATGGCATCTACCTTGGTTGGAAAGTTTATGGGTCCACGACCGAATATTGACATTGTTAGATTCCTTGCAAACAAGAAATTGAGGTTAAAAGGTCAGGTTGACATTGCAGCTATGCCAAAAATATTTTTTCACTTGAGTTCTCTAATGGGGAAGACCTATCTAAAGTTTTTTGTGGTGGTCCTTGGATGGTGGGTAAGTCCTCTTTATCTCTACATAAATTGATGACTGGGCTTGACTATAATGATAATATTTTCACAACTGCTCCAGTATGGGTTTGCCTTCCTGGGATGCTGCTAGAATATTAGCATGAGGATATATTGGTAGCTATTATTGGTGCCTTTAGGGAGATTCTCTCTATAGATCCAATGACTACTGTAAGGACTAGACAAGTTTATGCTGGGATTTGTGTGAACATACAAAAAAATGCAGATCTTCCACAAGTTATCACATTGAACTCGAAGTTGGGGTCTTGGAAGCAAGAGGTAGAATATGAATCATTTACCTTTTCTTGTTTCACATGAAATAAATCAGGTCACTGTGAGAAATAGTTCCCTTAGAAAAAGGAAACAATGAAGGGGAAAGAACAAATAAGGGCCAAATATTTGAGTGGAAGAAAGAAATAGAGGAAGCAACTGGCCCTTCAAAGATCTCTAAAGATGGAAGGGACCGAAAAATAAAAGAAAAATATGAAGAGAAAGAAGAGATCCATAACCATAATCAAATAGGGGAAACCCTAAATAGGAAAGAACTAGAAATAGAAAAAAAATTATCAGAAGAAAGGATAAGAGAGCTACCTAGTCAAGAAGAAAGTGTGAAACATCTCAAAGGAGATGAAACACCAAAGGATTCAAAAGTGGAAGATAATGTGAGATATCCCAAAGGAGAAGAAAAAATAGTGGATTTAAGGGTGGAAGAATCTCTTATAACACTAGAAAATTTCTTAAAAAATTATAATACAGAGGAGAGCTAGGCATCTAGCATTAAAGATAAGGATTATAACTCTCCAAAAAGTGGACATAATAAGGTTGATTCTCCTTCAATCCAATCTGAGATAAAACCTTTGGAAAAAATAGACATCAAGGAAGGAATTGAATTAGAGGGGAAGGAGAATACTTGGACAATGGTGGGAGATTCTAAGAAAGGATCAGGAAAGAAAGGTTTTAGATCTCCCCATGGAAACTCTTTTGCCAATGACCAAAATAAAAACTCAGGGAAGAAACTAGATAGTTCTATGACGGGGATACCCATCTTGAATTTGGCTAAAAAGAATGGGGATCAGAAGCAAGGAGGAGTTCAGACAAGAGGATAGCAGAAAGAAAACACTGATTCTCCAAGACAAGAAAGAGGAAGGAAATCGGATAAAGTCCATACGGAAGAGGAAGAAAAACATCATATAGAATATGGTAAACATCTCACCATCCATCATGTATGTTCTCCAACTCTTAAATGAAGATCATCTCATGGAACATTTGAGGAATCAATGGTCCTCATAAGAAAAATGTAGTTAGGAATCTAGTGACAGACTCTAAACCGGATATTTTGATGATTCAAGAAACTAAGATGTTAAAAGAAAAGATTGAGAAATTGAATTTGATTAAAAATGGGAGTAGTTTTGGAAGTAGTTATGAAGGGGCTTCTGGGGGGCTGGCTATTTTCTGGAATCAAATATGTTTCCACTGCTAGCTTTTAAAAGAAGAAAAAAAAATTTCTAACACTAAAAGTGTGTAGTGTGAAGGATAATTATTCTTGGATTCTTATTAATGTTTATGCTCCAAACACAAAGTCAGGAATATTAAAGCTATGGAAGAAGTTGCATGATCATGAGGTATTTTAATACACCTCTAAAGAAAGAAGATAAATTGGGAGAGAATATTACTCAAGTGGAAATCAGGGTTGATTTGATTGATTTTATAACTAATGAAGGTTTGTTGGATGTTGAGCTAGAAGGAATAAATTATACTTGGCCTAATCATTGAGTTGGTGCTGATCTTATCCAAGTCAAGCTTGACAAGGTGCTCATCACCCCAGATTGGTACACTAAATTTTCCTACTCTCTATCTTCTCTATCCAGAATTGGCTGGTATCATTACCCTATATCCTTCTCTTCTTGCCCCTTCTCAGGCAAAAGGAATGTACCCTTCAGATTTGAGAAGATGTGGATTGACCATCCTGACTTAGAGAACAAAATAAGGGAATGGTGGAGCATAAAAGTGGATGGTATAGCTATATTTAAAGTGGTAAATAAAATGGCTAATGTTAAATTTAAAGTGAAATATTGGAAGAAGAATGTTTATGGGGATATTTTTCAGTCTAAAAATAAAATCCAAATGGATCTGAAAGAAACTCATGAGGAAATTCAAAGAAATGGCTTGACTAACAATTTGAAAGCTTAGGAGAATCAAGTTCTTGTGGATTACCATAATAATATTGCTAAGGAGGATACCTTCTGGAGGCAGAGATCAAGATTTCTCTGGTTGAAGTCGGGAGACAAAAATACTAGATTTTTTCATCTCACAGCTCTTAAACACAAGGCTATTAACATGATTCATTTTTTATCTACCTCAAGAGGTATCATTACTAAAGAAGAAGAGATTAGGGTAGAAATGTTAGGGTATTTTCTACTCTATTATCTAAGGATCATAACCTCATCTTGGAAGACTAGAAGAAATTAACAGATTTGATTCTTAGTAAAGTGGAATTCATGACAAATGCCCTCCTTAAAGCCATTAATTTGGACCAAGAAATTAAGAAGGTTGTCTTCTCCTTTGAGGGAGAAAAATACCCATGTCTAGATGGCTTTTAGATGTTCTTCTTTCAGCATTTATAGACCATAACAGGTAAAGATGTTTTCTCTTTTGTTAAGGAGTTCTTTGGTACTAAAACTATCCTAAAAGAACTCAATTCCACCTTTATAGCTCTCATACCTAAGAAACCTGGAGCTAACACTATTTATGGTTTTAGGCCTATAAGCCTTTGTAACTCTTTGTACAAGATCATCTCCAAGGTTCTAACTTCTAGAATTATGATCTTTCTTCCTAACCTGATCTCTCCCCAACAGAATGACTTTGTTCCAGGGAGACAGATCTTGGACTCCATCATTTTTGTCCATGAGAATATTCAATCCTTAGAAGCTTCCAAAAAATAAGGGTTCTTGATGAAGATGGATATATCAAAAGCCTATGACAGAGTTGATTGGTCCTTTCTATCTAATATTTTACTATCTTTTTGCTTTGATAAGGATGTGGTTAGATTGATTATGCAATTGGTTACTACCGTCTCCTTCTTTGTTATTGTTAATGGAGGCCCTTCTAAATTTTTTCATCCCTCTCAAGGCTTGAGGAATTGAGAGCCTATTTCTCCTATCCTTTTTTCTATCATGGAGGAAAGCCTTGGGAGATTTATTAATAGTCTGGTGGTAGATGGTCAGATTATTGGCCTCCAACCTTCTTCTGCTAGCAAGAAGTGCTCGCATGAACACTTTGTGGATGACACCATCATGATGGGGGAAGCATCGATGAAAGAAGCTAGGAACATGAAAAGGGCCTTGAATACCTATACTAATGCTTCAGGGAAATCAACTAATTGGGAGAAAATATGCTTATACTTCTGTAATACTCCTGAAGAAAGAGAGAAAAATTTCTTCTGTCCTTGGCTATAAAATAGGGATGTTTCTTACCTCTTATTTGGGCCTTCCTTTATGCCTAAAACTAGATGATTATTTTTGGAAAAACATCTTAGATAGAGTTCACCATAAGTTGGTTGGATGGGAAGGTGCAACCTTGAGTCAAGATGGAAAATTTCAACTTCTGAAATCCACTCTCCAAAACCTTCCTGTCTATGTTGTTAGTCTCTTCAAAATTCCTCATAAATATGGAGGGCTAGGCATAAGAAGCATAAGAAACACAAATAAGGCTCTACTTACAAAACAATATTGGAGAATTTTTGAAGAGGAAAAGGAATGGAACACTATCCTAAAGAGAAAATATCATCTTAATTCCTTAGATGAAACCTTAAGGAATCCCTTGGATATCCATGGATCCTTGATTTGGAATAGTATCTATAAAGGAAAAAACCTAGTCAGGAAAGGAGTTAGATGGAAGCTAGGAAATGGTAGGAAGATTAATTTTTGGAATGAAAAATAGCTAAAGGAAAATGCTCTTAATGAAAATTAGGAATGGTTGCCTGCTATTTAAGAATGTAAAGAGACAATTGGGGTTCTGGTTTTGGATTATTGGATCAATGAGGACTGGATTGATTTGGGCCCCATTGATGAAAACCTCAAAATGGTGAATAAGCAACTTAACCACTGGTTCTTAAGAGAGAATGTGCTCGATACTTTTCTTTAGGGTCCTGAGGAAAATGGAAAATAATTTTTCTCCTCTGTTGCAACCCTTCTCTCAGACCAGGAAGACCGTCCCTTCTTCTCTCAGGTATGGAACCAAAAGATGACTCCTAAAATTAACATGTTTTTCTGGTTGCTTGTTCAAAATAATATTCTCATTGTGGACAACCTTTGCAAAAGGGGTTATAATATGCCCAATATATTTGTCATGTGTTTCTCTGAAGCTAAATCTTGTAATCACATGATGATTCATTGTACATATACTAAAATGGTGCGAGATTATATTTTTAAACATATTCATTTGGAATGGGTGAAACCTCATAATATTCAGGATCTTGTTGAACAATGGTCTTGTTCTTTCCTTGGACAAGAAATTAAAAATCTCTGGAATTTGTTCCTTCCCCACTTTACATGGAGAATTTGGAAGGAGAGAAAAAATCACTACTTGATATTTTGCAAACCAAATATGTAGAAGCCTTATGAAAAATTTTAGATGTACTCTCTCAAGAGATTCTCCTATTAAGAATAATTCTCAGGACTTTAAAGACATTTTAAATTGGAATATTCAGGGTCAAAGAAACAAAGACTCTAGCTCCAGAGAAAACACCATATGGACTGCTCCACCAATTGGGTGGGTTAAAGAAAAATTTGATGGTGCAACAAAAGTAAATCCTGGAAGGGATGGAGTAGAAGGATTAGTCATAGATTGGGCTATAAATTGTCTAGGAGCTGTGGCTGCTCCACTGGGAATCCAAAATAACCATGTAGAGGAAGCTAAGACAACCCTTGAAGTTGTGATTCTAGCTAAAGAGATGGGTTGTTCAAATCTCTGGCAAGAGGAGATTCCCTAAATATAATAAACTATATTAACGGAAAGAATAAGGTTTCATGGACAATATCCCATATTATTAACAAAATTAAATCTACTCTTAAAATTTTTCAAGAAATTTTTATATCCCATGTATATCATGAAGGAAATAGGCCTGCAGATGGCTTAGCCAATGTGGGGGCCCATAATGATGTCATCCAAATTTGGAGAGGGGAAGTGGATCTTAATACTAAGATCTTAAGTCTTATTAAGTGCGATAAGCTTAATCACAAGGAAGGCACAATTAATAAAATTAATGATGAACATGACACTTAAGTTTATGGGAAATGATAGCTGTCAGGAGAGGGGTGCAAAAATTATGAAATATTTAACCTCACACGGATTGTGGGTTACTTCTTGCAATCTGAAAAAAATAAATTAGAAGAATATCGTGTTATCGATAGCAAGAGCACTGAAAGTTAAGAATAATTTTGAGAAAATGGGAGGAGGTTTGAGAAGGGAGAAGCCACTAGATTGCATGAAATAGAAATAGGAGAAATTTTTTTGGAGAAAGATAAAGCACAGTGGTGTCGGTTCATATATGGAAAGACTGCATGGCTATGATAAAGAAGTAACCAAAAAATATGCGGCAGACTAGGCTAATGGCAAGGTTAACCTGTGGGATAAGTCTTTCTTGCTCACATTGAAAATTATTTCTAAGATTACAGGTCTATCTATAGAAGGGATGAAATTTTATAGGGATAATAAATGTATGGGGTCACAAGCCTTCAAGCTTTTTCCTAAATCTGAAGATGAAAAATCTCTCCTAAGTAAAGGGTCTAAAGATTATGTAGAGATAACTAAGATTAAGAGTATCTGGGCTGACATTTTCAATGTAATGATAGAGTATTTCACTCTAGATGGGTGCTATTCTAAAACATACAATCTTCACTTTGTTATGGTTAATAATTTTAGACACAAGAAGAAAGTCTCATTTCCATTTTTCTTGCTTAGTTATCTAAATAACAACATAATGGAGCATAGGAAGAAGTCCAACAACCTGATGCTGCAAGAAGGGCTAATTCTTCTCATTATTGACTATGCTAGGAATAACATCCTAGAACCCATCCTGAAAAGGGTTAAAGGGAATGTTAAGGGAAACAAGATGGAAGGGAAATTGGTGGATTCAAAGAAGAGGAAAAGGAGTAAGAAGAAGGAAAATCTAGACAGAGAGGAGGAAGATGATGACCAAACCCTTTCCCCTTAGGGTAATGAAGAAGAAATGATATAGGGGGAGACCATGGAGAAAGATCTTGTGAATGAGGAGGAGATCCCTTTGAATGAGGAAGAGGATCTGAAAATAGAGAATGAGAAAATGAGAGAACAAAGGATGTGGATAATAGAGATTAAGATGATGATAACCAAGAGAAAGAGGAAAAAGGTGATAAGGCTAAGGAGAAGGAAAATGAGAGAAATGAAAAGAATGAATTGAATGAGAAGCTTAATCTCAGGGCTGGAGAAAGAAACCTGAAAAATAAAAGAAAGGGAAAAAGAAAGCAAACTAATGTCAGATTTGACATTGATGACAGAATCCCCAAAAGCGAAGAGGATGATGGTGCTAACATGGAGAAGTGGATCAGTAAGGACATGAATGAGATGAATTAGCACTTGAAGGAAATGGAAGAAGCCATGGAACCCTTTCAAGCTAATTTGGAAAAGCTATAAAATGATCTTTTGATGAAGGTAAATAAGAATAATTTGAATGATGAGATGATAGCCAGATTTACTGCCTTGGTTGAGGAAAAGCTGAGGGATATGAACAAAAAAATTAGTCGTAATGGGAATATCATTAGTGAAATCCTTAAATATAGAAATGAGGCACTTAAAGTCTTTATGCTTAACCTAAAGGATTTTTATGCCTATTTGGAGAGAAGAATTTTGGAGAACACAACTATCACGATGGAAGATAAAGCTGGGAGCTCGAGTCCAAGAACTAGAACAAGAAGTGGCCTCAAAAGGAAACTACCAGAAATGCCTAAGGAGCTAAAAGGTTTGAAAGAATCCATTGACATGATGGAAGATTTGCAAAGAGGCTGAGAAGGCCTTCAAAAGAAATAAGTAGTGTCTCTTTCTTTTCGATGTTGGGAGTTTGTTGGTAGATGTGCTGGAAACTATTTTTGACAACTTTTTGTATCTCTTTTTGGGTTTCTTTTTAGGTTTGTAGGGATCCTGATTTTTGTTGTGTAGCAAGCTATCGATGTTTGTAAGGGTTTTTATTGTCTCTCTTTTCATTTTACATAAATGGTTTCGGGGTCCATTCAAAACCTATATTTACCTTAATCAAAAACATCCATGGCTCATTGGAATGTTGCTCCAACATTCATTATACCGAAAGACATCCTAATGTACATACATAATTTCCCCAAGGGGTTGTAAATGTAGTCTTAAACTGCTCTAATTCCTTGACCAATACTTGATTGTACCCAGAGAAACCATACATCATGGACAATAAGTCATATCCAGTGACTTTATGTAACATTGCCTCCATATTTGGCAAAGATCAATTATCTTTAAGAGATGCTAGGTTTAAATTTATAAAGTCTACACACAACCTTATGTCCCCAATTTTATTCCTAACTAGGACCAATTTAGATACCCAAGTTGAATGTCTTATGGGCTGGATAATACCTTTTTCTCTCAATCTCATCAATTCTTGTTACATCTTGGGGGACAACAATGGGTTAATAGGCTTTTACTTCTATCCAAATGGTTTATTCTCTAGCTTCAGTGGGATTTCATGTTGGAAGAGGTCTTCTCTATAAGCTTTAAAATCCTCATAAGACCATGCAAACACCTGCTTGTGTTTTCTCAATAGCTTTATCAGATTTGTCCTCACATGGGGATCCAAGTTCCTTTTAATGTATAAATTTTTAGTTGTTTCCTCTAATCCAAGGTTTATCTCTTCAAGGCCCTCAAGCTTGGCATTTCTCATTTTAGACATAAATTTACCTTGGTCATTAAACAATGCCTCTAGTTCCACTAACCCTTTAGGTATCTGGTTTGAAGTCAGCTGAACTACTTCATTTCCAAAAAATGTGTCTTTTCCATCAACCACTTCAACTAATGCATTTCAATCTACATGTTGACCCTCAAAATGGTCAATACACTGTAAAAATTTGAGGATATCCTGATCATCCTCAAAAACTTTCCAATTATACACATTTTCAGGAACTACAGGTCTATTTTTTACCTCCATAATTGATACCCTAGTCAAAGTAGAATCACCACTCTTTAAAGAAATATTTGCCAAAAAATTAACCATAATATTTTTTGATCTTTCAACCCAATTTATGTTGAAAGCATCAAAGAGTTTTATTTAATCTCACACTGCATGTTTGTATAGTTTTAACCTATCATTCTTCACAACATATTTGGATCTAACCTGGGCTACTACCAATTCAAAATCTCCAAAAACTTTTAAACATTTGATACCATGTTTTGATGCAATGTTTAACCCTAAGCATACGGTTTCATACTCAACAATGTTATTTGTACATGAGAAAGACAATAAGAAAGAATATTTGAATGTTGTACCTGATGGAGAAATGAAAATGATACCATCTCTTGATCCTTCCTTAGAACAAGCTCCATCAAAATACATCTTCCATAGACCACTTTTTTGTGTGAACAATTCATCCACAAGTGAATCAATATTTCTGCATTCTGACAAGATCTTCTCCACTCTTAAGTTCTCTATGTCTACTTCAACACAACAATTGAGCCTATCATTTGGCACCTTTTCAACAATCACTGGTGCATGTGGCTCTCTATACAATTTGACATCATCCCATTTACAAGGATTGTTGCATAAGACAGATCCAATAGTACATGTTGCTACCCATTGTCTTGACAACAACATGCCATAATGGGGTTGAGTATCTACAACCACCACATCCATCTTATATGTAGCCTTAGGAAAGACTTCTATCTTTACCTCAACACCTTGTAGAGTTCTCACAATAGGGAATTCTCTATTATACATGGCATAACATCTCCCATAGAAAGTGTCCGCACTCATTCCTAGATCTTTCATTACTTCATAAGGCATGACATTGGCAGCAACACCAGAGTCAATCATGCAATTATTTACAAGCTTGTTGTTAATTAAAAAATTCACATAGAATGGGTATTATTGGGATGGATCTTGGGTAATCATATTACCCACATATAATATAGGGGATTTTGGGTGAAAGGAAATGTCCTTTTTGTTACTCTCCTTCTTGTTTGGAATGGGAACATTTTCAATTCCTTTGAAAATTGACATAGAAGCTTCTTTGTGTTCTTTTATTTTTAAAAATTTCCATTAATGGAACTAGAAATTTCATTTGAGCAAGAGAATTATTCATCTCAAATGTAGGTAACTCAGAAAACATATTAGTTGTTTCTTACCTTTCTTAGTCTTATCAGCAACAATTTGTTCTTCTATTTTCACTTCCTCTTTTTCTTTTTGGGAAGAAGAAGATTCTACTTGTTTGGTAGCCTTCTTTTCCTTTCTATCCTTAATAGGAGTTTCTATAGAAACTTGTGGACCACCTTCCTTGATGAATATAGAAGGAAGTTTTCCCTGACAAGGCTCCACCCTTCAGTTTCTAAAATTATAAGCACTCCTTGCCTGATTTATTGCTGCTATAGTCAAGGATCTTTTTTCCTCATCATTAGGCATTTCTAAAATGGGGATGGTCTTCATCATCACTCACTACATTGATATTCCTTTGTGGTATAGTGCTAGCCTCATTATCTTAATTAGACACTACTTGGGGTTGATACTCTAGGTATTTGTGGTATTGTCCTCCATTATTATTTGTATTTTGAGTAGATTCATTATCTTCTGGAGACCAAGGATAAGGTTTCCTCAAAGTGAACATATTGATAGTAGGACCTTCTTTTCTTGAACCTATCTATTCATTTCCTTCCCCCATTTGATCAGCTAGGGCTTGGGATACAACACATTGGTAAGAAGAGTGAGGCATGTTGCAAGCAGCACACCAATGAGTATTCTCCACATAGTTTGTGCTATTTCTTTTCAAAGGATCAGGAGTTTCTCTTGTCTTTTGGATTTCTTGATTTTCAGGGATAGGCTTTCCATCTTTCCAATTTTTTCTATATGGCATGTCCCTCATATTTGTATTTTTATCATACCTTTGATACTGGTAGTTGTTTTCATGAAAACATTTGTCATTTTTATCTATTTTAGCAGTAAGATCATATACTTCACTCATCAATTTATCAACCATGTCATTCTCCTTAACAGGTTTTCTTGTTTGACCCTTTGTCTCCTTCCATAGCTTACCATCCTCTCTCTTCCCCATTAGGGAAAAATTTAGTGGAAAATATTTTCTATTTGGCAAATCTCTCATTTCTGCAACCCAAGATTTGGCAAATGTAATGTGTATATCAGATACTCCATTTCACCCAGACTTTATAAATATTGGGTCAAATGCCTAGGCCCATCGCCTATTAGTTTATGTATTTTTATCCTTTTCTATCACAATATTGCCAATCAAATTAATTGTTGGACACTATAAATTGAAACATTTCTCCTACAATTTCCAAAGCTTCTCATAATTGACAACCATATTCGCCAATATGTGGTTGATATTTAAGGTTAGGGTACAAGTTATGTGAAATGTGTCTCTATTTCAGAGACTTTCAATGAAACTTTATGACTTTGAAAACTTTGTCCTGAAATATATTTGATGTGTGTCTCTATTTTGGAGACTTTTGGGGGAATATTTGTGTCCTTTTAAACCTTGTCTCAAAATAGAATTCTTGCCATCCATCTGGGATCATCCAACAGTTATAAAAAGTAGGGTTGGTTCCTGTTAAAAGATATAAAATTAACTCTCAAAACCTTAATAAAATAATAAAAGTCATTTTATCTTTCAGGGGTACCCAAACCCCCATCAAATAATAATGGTTTCTTGATATGTGTGCTTATCACTATATTTTTTTACAATAATGAAATATTTGCCAAGATTTTATAGAATTTTTATATAATTGAAAAAAATTGCCAGTACAACAAATATTTTTTTCGTTGAAATTAAATTTTTTTGCTAACAATATTAAATTCCCCCCCCCCCCCAAATAATGGAGGATTCACCAATATTTTACACCTTTTCCCAAAAGGGGGTTTCTTAAAGTTTTCCATGTTCCCCATCTTCCTTGAGGCTTGCCTATTGTTCTCAATGTCTATTGTTGTTTTGTAAGCCTCTCTCAGGTTACGTGGGTTATTATCTTTGAGAAGGTACGACATCTTCCCATCAGCAGCATTAAAGTAAGTAGTTAGACATACTTTCTCATCTAACCTTTACACTTAGAACAACTTGTTCATAGCCTTTTGGAACCTATTGTTGAAATCTGACATGCTTTCATTAGGGAATTTCTTAGTTTTATTAAATTCTTTTAACATGTAACCAAAGTTATAATATTCTCTATATTGTTATATAAAAGATCTAACAAATTTATCCCAAGATACTATGCTATCATTAGGAAAATTCCTAAACCAATCCCTGGCATCTTCTATCAAGGACTGAACAAAAAGCTTCATAATAACATCTTCATGTTCTATTTCAAAATCAGTAATCTTATCTATGAAATCTTTTAAATGTTCTTCATAGGTTATAACATTATTTTCTGTGAACCTAGGGATTCGATCTCTTACCTCATTAGGGATCATGTTTGGGTGACCAAGGATGTCATCAAATAAAATAGGTTAGTATCTGTCCAAATGGACGGGTTTGCTTTGGAAATTTCCCAAATTATTGTTTCCAGTTGGGCCTCCTACACCTCCTTGATTTTGAATAGGTTGAGGGGCTCCTTGCTTTAGACTAGAGACTAGAACACTTGGATTAGGACCAAAAGGTTGAGCATTTGGACTATGACCACCTAGTGAATTATGTTGTTCTGTCCTAGTAGTAACTGGCATAGAGCTACTTGTAGTAGTATTTGTAGTAGCATGCAAGAAAGATATCATCATCTTCATGTTAGATGCAGCAGCCTCTAGCTCCATCTTTTCTAGCTGCTTGGCTAGATCCTCTTTGGATTTTCTGATTTTCTCATGTTCTATGTCAACTTGAGACATTCTTGCAGAGATGTTTTTTATTTTCTTAGGCTCATTAATACTTATGCCAACAAATTTTTTCTTACCTTTGTTAGAGACATATTTGTCATTTTTATTGAGCTTTGCATTTTTCTCAATCTCATGAGGGTTTTACTACCTTATGATCACAAGTCCTTCTCCTTCAAAATCATCTTTTTTAGAGTTAGATATATTATTTGCAACTTTTTTCCTCAAGGCCCCAAGGTCCCCAAACAATTATTTGTCTATACCCTTAACCTCCTCACTTAGACTTTTAGCCTTAATCTCATTTCTCCTTGTCTTTGCCAAGAGTTCTTCTCTCTTAGTTTACAAGTCATACAATTCCTGATCATGCCTTTTTTCTTGCATTTACTATCTTTGATTCTTGCTCACACTTTTTTCTTCTTAAGGATAGGACCTCTTGATGCAATTTGTTAGAATCATAAGATTTAGTCTCAGTAGAAGATGTCTCTCCTAGTTGGTCTAGAGTCTCTTCTACAGGGAAGAATCCTACATCAGTCATTTCTCCATCTCTAAAAAGGTCAAAATATGTGTTAGAAACATAAGGGCTAATTGGCCTTGAATGCTCAACACCTTCAAATGAAGATGAAACTCTCTCATGAACAAGGGTTTCTACTCTTCCTTTTGAAACTCTTGGGGAGTCATGATTTGACCCACCTCTTTTAGACCATTGTCTTCTTCCAGGTGTATGGATATATTCTCCTATATCTTTCTCTAGATTGTCTCTATAGTAAGACCTGGTATTTCTTTGTCAACTCATTTTAAGCCAAAAAAAAAATTTCAATTTTTCAATATGCAAATACTAGAATGCACATAGTATAGAGTTGCCACCCACAACTAGTATGGGAGAAATTCAACAAAACTGATCAGGAAATGGTACAATCTAGAAATTAGTCTCTACAAACTTGAAAACCTCATTGCAAAACTCACCTCTGCTTAGTACTAAACTAAGGATTTATTGAAGGGTTTAAATAGGTTTGTTACACTTCCATCCCTAGTAGAGTCACCATATTGTTAGAGATTTTTCTTTTCTAGCCTTTGTTAAGCACCAATGCTTGACTCTATGATTCCCAAGACTTGAATCAAACAAGGAAAAGTCTAATTGATGAGGATTTAATCCTCCTTCTTTGATCTCTATAGACTCAGGCGGGTGTACCTTGATAGTTTACTTCTTCTCAGTAGATTTAATAGTGGATCAAGGGTTTACACTGATTTGTCTCTGTCTTTTACTGCAACAATTGATAACACACTCTACAAATGAGTATAACCAATCTTATGCATGTTAGTAATAACTGAGAGGGGGGGTGAATCAGTGGCCTCAAATATTAATCCTGAAATCAACCCTTAAAACTTATAACCACAAACTATGTCTCTATTTATCATCTATCCTACAATATGAATGCCTTGAAATACTTTTATCAATTTTCTACTTTTCAAATTTCTTTGTAAATATCTCTTCTGTATGATTACCGATAAGCAGTTAACTATTTACCAAAACACAGTAAATATGCAGAGTATACTGATAAATCCATAATTGCAGATGTGAAATGTAAAATAGTTAAGTAATGAAACACAAACACATAAAACATAGATTTTTAATGTGGAAACCCTATTAGGGGAAAACCCACTAGGACCAGTACCCCAAATTTTCACTCTTCTTAAGTGATCCCTATTAAGAGCCAACCCTGTTAAAGGTTACCAACACACTGTTAGGTGTGACATTGTTAGAGGATTTAAAAGATAGTTTGTCACCTAGTATTTGGCATCTAATGCTACCATCCTTGATCAAACACTCACTTGGCCTATCAATAGGTATCGTGAATATCCAATACTACTTTCATGATCAAATTTTTTGATACTCCTTGGTATGTATCTCAATTGTAAAAGACTTTTAAGTCCTGCTCGATTAAGAGACTTGATACTTCAATGGTTAAATTAAAACACTAATGATCTATTCATACATACAACTCAATTGTAGATTTTTAGATCTATTGTAATTCCATTACCTCTCTGATCAATATAATCAATTCTATTACCTTTGCTCCACACTATTCTTCTCTATGATGTTGTCTCACTGTTCGTCGGTGTCTGCAGAATCTAGCTCTTTCTTTAGCTTGTTGATCAAGACTGAATGAAGACTTTCTTCTCCTTCAGATTTTCTTTAGCATCTTTCCTCTTCTCTTGTTCACCTCTTACAATCCCCCATTTGTAATGAATTAGGTTTGTCTCTATATAGACATGATTTCCCCTTTTCTTAGCTTTCTTGATTCTTGGTGTGATCCACAATTCTCACCAATAGATTTAAAGCAAACTCTAATTTTATCTCAAAGAGATCTTCTTGCCAACTGGATAAATCAGCTTTAAATCAATTACATATCTCTGGCTTTATCTAGATGATTAAAACAATGATAAGTATCTGTTAATTCTATCTTTAGCTTCTTGACAGCTAAGCATTTTGTTGTTTTATGAACTCTCTGTTCTATCGGTCAACACTTTATTTAGTCATCGATGATAACTGATTGTTCTGTCAATGTGACTTAAGTTTTCATTGGGATCTCTATCCTTTTTCTTTTCCGTTGGCAACACTTAAATTATGTCCATCGGGTTACTCTATATTTTTCTCGTCAGCCAATGTTGTAACTCTGCTCGTCGGTAATGCTGTGCATTTGCTCATCAGGCAACACTGCAACTTGCTCTTTTACTCTAACCATTGGTGTGCACTCTATTGGTGTATACAGTCACTTAGTGAATACTTGACTTACATGCATTACTAAAAGCATAGCCTTTGGTTCATCAGTTCTTTGAAGTCTTTGGCATTATTTTCATGACCATACAGATTATATCAAGTTGACATCAATGACACTACAATAATTTAACTGATTTAATGCCTTGCATGATCATCAACTTAACATCTTCAAACATTCAATCAGTTACATGTCATCAATCTCTCCCTTTGGCATTGCTAGAAACATACTAGATTATCATACTATACTATTACTAATACAATATGAAATATATAGTTTCATCAAGCTTTCCTAATGTAACTAATTACAAATGTCTGGCTATTGGTAAGCTCAAATAGCTTTGATTTGATTCTTGCAGCTTTCTTTCTTTGATGTGATGTGTTCTCCTTCTATGTCAAACTCTCTCCCTTTGACTTTTCTCCTTTCTTTTGATGTCTCTTGTCATCAATTCTCTTCCTTTGTGTGTACTTACCCTTTCTTGTTACATTTCTCCCTTTGGATACTTTGATGGATATGATCTCTTCCTGAGTTGATAATGGATATAATCTCTCCCTTTATCAGTATGATAATGAGATATCTCTCTCTCTTTGGAAAAAATTCCAAACAAACATATTTTCAAACAAATATTTGACAGTGATGTCAAATGGATTCTTTCTATCCATAATATATTCCTTGAATTTCCCAATCCATCAGTAATAACTATGGTGCTTGGAGTAGATAAATACCTTGTTTTGTATAGATGTATCATTGAAGTCCATCTTTGTTCTTGCATCAACATGAATGGCATTCTAATAATATGCAAGTTGATGCAACCTTCTAGTCATCTTACTGACTAGTAGACAAGGGTCTGACCCCTAGTCTCTCTCTCAAGTACTCAAATGCATCCTTGGGAAGTGGCTTGGTGAAGATATCAACCAATTATTCTTTTGATTGCACATACTCAAGTATCACCTCCTTTGCCTAAACTTTTTCTCTCAAATAATGATACTTGATGGCAATATGCTTTGTTTTAGCATGCATGACTGGATTCTTTGGAAATGTTTATTGCACTTGTATTATCACAATAAATAATTACTGGTTCAAGAATTTTCATATGCATACCTTCCAATAACTATTTGATCCATGCAATATTTGAGCTGTTTGCAGTAGTAGAAACATACTCTGCCTCTGTAGTAGATTGAGAGATGTATCCTTTCTTTTTTTTGATCCATGTGACAAGTTTGTCACCCATAAATAATTCTCCTTGAGTTGTTCTCTTCTGGTCATCAATATTTCCAGCCCAATCAGCATTGGTAAAGACCTTTAGTTCAAATTTTCCTTCTCTTCTATACCATAAGCCATATTCCTTGGTATTCTTCAGATATCTTAGGATTCTTTTTACAACAGTCATATGTGATTATCTAGGATTAGCAGAAAATCTTGCAACTATTCCTACTGCATGTGCAATATCTGGTCTAGTATGTACAACATACATGAGTTTTCCAATCATTGATCTGTACAAAGTCTGATTTACCTTTGATGACTTGTCTTCCTTTGCTAGCTTGCATCTAGTTTCCATCGGTGTTCCAACTGGTTTGGATTCTTCCATCTTGAATAATTTTCAGTACTTCTTTAATGTATTTGGATTATGTAATGAAAATACCTTCATCTTGTTGCATGATCTACAGACCCAGAAAGAACTTGATCTCTCCAAACATAGACATCTTGAATTCCTTGCTCATTTCATTTGCAAATTATTTGCATAGCATATCATTTCCTCCAAAAATGATGTGATAAAAAAATATCTCAACAATCAAAATGTTAGTAGTAGTATCTTCCTTCAAATAAAGATTATTGTTTTCACTAGTCCTTACAAATCCAATACTTATAAGATAGGAATGAAGTCTTTCATACCAGGCTCAAGGTGCTTATTTTAATCCATACAAGTCTTTGGGTAGCCTACATACCATGTTCCTCTTGTCTGGATCAACAAACCCTTCTGGTTTCTCAATGTATACCTCTTCCTCAAGTATTCCATTCAGGAATGCAAACTTGACATCCATTTGGTATAATTTAAATCCTTTATATGCATCATAAGCAAGCAATATTCTCACTCCTTCTAGCCTAGAAATGGGTTCAAAGGTCTCTCCATAGTCAATCCCTTCTTCTTGTGCATACCCCTTGCATACTAGTCTTTCTTTATTTCTGGTGACTTCTCCATTTTCATTCAGCTTATTCCTGAATATCCATTTTGTACTGATGACATTCTTGTCATCTGGTCTTGGTACAAGTGTCCATATCTTTTTTTTATCTATCTGTTCAATCTCTTCATTCATAGCACTTATCCATTCATCATTATCTAGTGTAGCATTGACAAATTTTGGCTCATAATCACAAATAAGACATCTTGTATTTAGAGACTTACTTCTAGTTCTCATACCAGCCTTTTTATCTCCTATGATATGGTTTTGTGGATGATTATTTCTGACATATCTTGCAAGTACAGGTTCAACTCTTTTTCTATTAGCTTGATCATCATTTTGTTCTTGATTCTGTTCTCCATCACTTTGCACATCATTTTGAGAAATATTCTGATAGTCGGTATTTGCAGCCTGATGCTCGGGTGCAATGATCTATTGCTTGAGAGCTCTACATTGTTGGTCGGGTAGAGTGTCAGATTCCTCATTGTAAGCAAACCTATTGTAGTCCTCTAGATCTTTAGTGCTTTCCTTTTCATTCTTCTCTCCAAATTCATCTATCTTTACATTTTCACTTTCAATAATTTTGTTAGAGGATTTATTTAGACATTTATAAGCCTTTCTCTTGGTAGAATACCCTTGAAAGATTCCTTCATCACTCTTGGAGTCAATTTTTCCATTTCTATCATCTTTTAAGATATAATATTGACTGCCAAAATTTTTGAAATAACTTACATTGGGTGTGTATCCATACCATAGCTCATAAGGTGCTTTTTGGTGTCTTTCTTCAATTGTACTATGTTCAATGTGTAAAAAAAAGTACTGATAGCTTCTCTCTAGAAGATTTGCATGATGCCTTTCTCTATCATCAGTGTCCTTGCACAATCAACTATGGATCTGTTCCTTCTTTCAGCATTTCCATTTTGTTGTGGTGTTCTCGGTGTAGAGACTTGTCTTCTGATTCCATGCTCATTACAAAAGTTAGTGAATTCATTTGAAATAAATTCCCCTCCTCTATTTGATCTTAAGCATTTTAACTCCTTACCACTTTGTTTCTTAACCATTTCCTTATATCATTTAAACATCTTAAATGCTTCTGATTTATCTTTTAGAAACATGACTGTCATCATTCTAGAGTAATCATCAACAATGAGAATAAAATATCTATCTCCATAGTAACTCTTTGTCCTCATAGGTCCACATAAATCAGTATGGAATAATTATAGAATGGCATAAGATGTATGGGATTTTCTTTTGAAACTAGACTTTGTCATCTTACCTTTTTTACAATTCTTACACATGATGTTGTCGGGCTTGGTCATCGTCGGTAAGCCTCTGACATTTCTCTTTTTTCTAATCTTTATCATGTTGTCAAAGTTCACATGACACAATATTTTGTGCCACAACCATATTTCTTCATTTGTAGCATCAAAAAAGTGGTGTTAGTATCATTTTGATAGCATAAGTTACCTTTTGTCTGCTCACCGGTACCAATCAGATTTCCTGATTTATTGAATATCTTTGCCTTCTTATTTTCAAATGCTACTTTGTGACCTGAATTATTCAACTGAGAAACACTTAATAGATGATAATTCAATCCATTTACCCAATAAGAATTTTCACATTTTATCTCGTTATTCAACATTATGGTTCCTCTACCTTCAACTGGACAAGGTGTGTCATTACCCATTCTTACAGAACCACCTTTATAGTATTAAAAGTCTCAAAAAAATTCTTATCACCAGTCGTATGGTGAGTGCAGCCACTATCTATGATCCAAACATCATTTTTACTAACTTTAGATATGAGTGCAGTTTCTACATACCTTTCTTCATCATCATTTTAATTATCCTTTAATACCACAAACACCATCTTGATGTCTTCCTCAGATTTAGTGTTAGTATCATCATCTTTGCATTTTTATAGGTAACTAGCCTTCTTTCCTTTGTCCTTGTAGTCTCAGGAATCTCTTCTTTCTGATTGTTAGTAGCTTCTGTAATCGCCTCTGTTAGACTTCTTCTTAAATGTTTTTTCATTACTTCTGTCATCTTTTCTTCTGTTGGGACATCTTGCAACAAAGTGTCCAATCTCTTTACAATTAAAACAAACAAGTGGTAATTTACCTTTATATTTACCTTTGCCTCTCTGCATTCTTCTAGCCGTAAGTGCTTCAATTTCATCAAGATCTTCAAGTCTTCACTTTCACTATCACTAAGCAAACTTGTCTTCTAATTCCATGCTCAGGTAGAGTGTTAGGTAGAGTGCCAGGTTCCTCATTGTAAGAAAACCTATTGTAGTCCTCTGGTTCTTTAGTGCTTTCCTTTTCATTCTTCTCTACAAATTCATCTATCTTTCCATTTGCACTTTCAACAATTTTGTTAGAGGCTTTATTTGGACATTTATAAGCCTTTCTCTTGGTAGAATACCCTTGAAAGATTCCTTCATCACTCTTGGAGTCAAGTTTTCCATTTCTATCATCTTTTAAGATATAACATGACTTCCAAAATTTTTGAAATAACATACATTGGTTGTGTATCCATACCATAGCTCATAAGGTGTCTTTCTTCAATTGTACTATGTTCAATGTGCAAATAGAAGTACTGACAATTTCTATCTAGAAGATTTGGGTGATGCCTTTCTCTATCATCAGTGTCCTTGCACAATCAACTATGGACTTGTTCCTTCTTTCAGTAATTCCATTTTTTTGTGGTGTTCTCGGTGCAGAGACCTATCTTCTGATTCCATGCTTATTACAAAATTTAGTGAATTCATCTGAAATAAAATCCCCTCCTTTATCTGATCTTAAGAATTTTAACTCCTTACCACTTTGTTTCTCAACCATTGCCTTATACCATTTAAACATCTTAAATGCTTTTGATTTATCTTTTAGAAACATGACTGTCATCATTCTAGAGTAATCATCAATAAAGAGAATAAAATACCTATCTCCATAATAACTCTTTGTCCTCATAGGTCCACATAAATCAGTATGGACTAATTCTAGAATGGCATCAGATTTATGGGTTTTTCTTTTGAAACTAGACTTTTTCATCTTACCTTTTTTACAATCCTTACACATGATGTTGTCGGGCTTGGTCATCATTGGTAAGCCTCTGACATTTCTCTTTTTGCTAATCTTTATCATGTTGTCAAAGTTCACATGACACAATATTTTGTGCCACAACCATATGTCTTCTTTTCTAGCAATCAAACAAGTGGTGTTAGTATCATTTAGATAGAATAAGTTACCTTTTGTCTGCTCACCGGTACCAATCAGATTTCTTGATTTATTGAAGATCTTTGCCTTCTTATTTTCAAATGCTACTTTGTGACCTGAATTATTCAACTGAGAAACACTCAATAGATTATAATTCAACCCATTTACCCAATAATAATTTTCACATTTTATCTGATTATTCAACATTATGGTTCCTCTACCTTCAACTATCAAGGTGCGTCATTACCCATTCTTACTAAACCATCTTTATAGTATTCAAAAGTCTCAAAATTTTGCTTATCACCAGTCATATTGTGAGTGTAGCCACTATCTATGATCCAAACATCATTTTTACTAACTTTAGATATGAGTGCAGTTTCTACATACCTTTCTTCATCATCATCTGAATCATCATTTACTACTGCAAACACCATTTCGATGTCTTCCTCTGATTCGGTGTCAGTATCATCATCTTTGCATTTTGCTAGGTAACTAGCCTTCTTTCCTTTGTCCTTGTAGTCTCAGGAATCTCTTCTTTCTGATTGTCGGTAGCTTCTGTAATCACCTATGTCAGACTTCTTCTCAAATGTTCTTTCATTACTTCTGTCATCTTTTCTTCTATTGGGACATCTTGCAGCAAAGTGTCCAATCTCTCTACACTTAAAAAAAACAAGTGGTAATTTACCTTTGTATTTACCTTTTCCTCTCTGCATTCTTCTAGCGATAAGTGCTTTAGTTTCATCAAGATCTTCTAAACTTCACTTTCACTATCACTGTCTTTTCTCATAGTGTGTTTATGACTTGATTTACTTATTCTTATAGAAGTTTTAAATGCAAACTCTATGTTTGGTAAGACACTATTATCAAAGTTTTTCATCTCAAATGAATTCAGTCTTCCAATAAAACTGTCTAGAGTAACATTGCTACTTTCTACTGCTCTCATTTCTTGAATGGTAGATACTCTAATAGCATAAGTAGGTAGTAAGGTTCTTAGAATTTTACTTACCATTGTATCTTCTTCTAGTACACCTCCAACTCGTTGGATATAATTGACTACCTCTTTGATTCTTGTGTTGTATTGTGTGATGTTTTCACCTTGTTTCATTTTGAGATCATCAAACTTTCCTCTAAGGCTTTTTGCCTTGGCTCTCAAAACATTCTTGTCACCACCATGTACGAGCATCAATTTGTCCCACATCTAATTTTCAGTCTTGTAGGTTTTGACATCTTCAAATTCAGCATCAGAGAGTGAGGAAGCAAGCTCTATCATCATGTAGTTGTGCTCATGCTTCTCTCTCATTTGTTCAACTGTTGGTGCTCCTATGGGAAACACATATTTAGTATCTAAGTATTGAGTAACATCATTTCCAATACCTGATAAGTGGAGTTTTATTCTGCTCTACCATGAAGCAAAATTATCTTTGTTCAACTTGGGCACATCTCGTCTGTTCATATTGTGATTTTTAGCTTAGGTATTGAAACCTTCCCTCTAAGTACACAAGATCTGATACCAATTGTCAGTAATAACTGAGAGGGGCGGGGTGGTGAATCAGTGGCCTCAAATATTAATCCTTAAATCAACCCTTAAAACATATAACCACAAATTATGTCTCTAGTTATCTTCTGTCCTACAAGATGAATGCCTTGAAATACTTTTATCAATTTTATACTTGTCGGATTGCTTTGTAAATCTCTCTTCTGTATGATTACCGCTAAGAAGATAAGCCTTGACATCTACAACAAACTTTACAAAGTTTGTTTCTGCTTTGAAAACTTCATCCAAGGCTTTATTGAACCTGTCCATATCTAGGACATTATCATCTATGAGAAATGCCTCTTTATTAGGAAACAAAGTGTCAAATTATTTTCTCCACTCTTCAAAAAATTTGATCTTGTTATCTTTTCCTTTCAGACACTACAACATTTGGGGTCAAATTCTAAGGTCAAATTCTGATGCCAATTTGCGATGGTACTACCATTTTTGTGTGATTTTTGTATTTTTTTTTCAAGTGCCCCCAACAGTGTCACAATAGCGACGATACCGTTGTAATTGCGACACCCCCTTGATTATAAAAAAAGAAAAGAAAAAAAGAAAGGCTCATTTGTGATCGAGTTGTGCATGTGAGCGGAAGGAAACTATACCATTCTGCGTGCAAAGAGGGTTCTTGTTGTATTGAATCCAACTACCTCTGGGCCGGTTTGCAATTCATTTAGCTGGTTTCCTTTATGTTCCATTCTGCATGCGAAGAGGGCTCTTGTTGTATTGAATCCAGCTACCTCCGGGCTGGTTTGCAATTCATTCAACTAGTTTCCTTCGTGTTTAGGGTATAGCCACTATGTACTCATCAACAAGCTGCCACTGCATAGTCACCATTTGAGGTATGTCGTGTATGTCTTGTATACGCCGTAATGAGAACATACACCGTAATCTGTAGAAACCCTAGCATAAAGAAAGTGATGCTTTGTCATGGGTAGTATGCTTCTCTTGTCTCACTGAAGCTTTGACCCTATCTATTGAAGGTCAGATGCCAATGAATTTTGCAATGGTTGGTGTCATTTTAAATGCCTCATTGAGGGATTGAACAAACTGTCTAGAACCTAGAAATTCATGATCTTATTATCAATTTCAATATATGTCTTGTATTTTAGCCTTTGGTTAAGAGCATATTACATGACTAGAGGTGTATACCCTAAGATGGCCTGATTGATTTTAGTCAATATGAGAACATACGCCGTAATGAGAACATATGCCGTAATCTGCAAAATTCCTAGCATAAAGAAAGTGATGCTTTGTCACAGGCAGTATGCCACTGTTGTCTAGTAGGGAGGAAGTTTTAGGTGTCATAAATCTTACAACCTTGAGAAATATGTCTGATACCTACACCAGAGGTAAGTGTAAGGCCCCTAGTCAAGCTACCCGATACAAGGATAAAAATGTGTCTATGTTATAATGCATTAAAAAATCTCTTTCTATGGTCTTTGTTATATATGGGTTATTTATGGTTTGTAAGGGATAACTAAGTATGTT
>MU227991.1:985501-1029517 GCA_018584345.1 Thuja plicata | reverse complement strand
TAAGTGAATAAAAAGGTAATGAAGGAATAGAAGGCATGGCTAAGGGTTTTTAGATACATTGTTCAACATTAGGCCTTAGGGTTTAGGATTTTACAGGGTTTTTTAGGATTTTGACATGGAATTAGCATGAAACCCTGAAACCTCAGAGAACAAGACAAGGAACAGGGCAAAACACGAAATACAACCAACAGACAGAATCAATCAGCCATGGTTGTACAATTGTAGATCTCAAAATTTGTCCTTTTCTTGATATCTGTGTTATTTCACAATCATTTCTATTCTATTGCAATTGACAAAATAATGCCACAATTGACTGGTTTAATACCACAATTGATTGCAGGCTTTTGCATTTCTATTCTATCATCTTCTGTCTTTCTTTCTTCTAGACCTTTTCTATAATTGCCCAATCTGTGCCGTAATCATCATTATTTTTCCACAATTGCAAGTGCTTTGCCACAATTGACAGTGTTTTGCCACAATTGATAGTGTTTTCCTGCAATTGCCAGTGCTTTTCTACAATTTCCATAGTGCTTTGCCACAATTGCTAGTTATTTGCCGCAATTGCCAGTGCTTTGCTGCAATCGCAAGAAATATTGCATATCAGATCCAAATCTTCTGTCTATCTATTTTTAAACTGACATTTTCTGGTTTTCTGTGCAAGACTGGACAAATCACTGAGAATAGAGAAGGGTAATTTATTGTGAGTATCAATCATTTCCTTGTTTCAAAGTTTCACATACTCTCATTTACAAGTATTTTTATGGTACTAACTTGTCTAAACAAAGCAAACCTAAAATCAATTCACATTGTCAATTTGGTGATTATAAGGAAAATTGCATGCAATCATCTTGAACCTCACATTTACACTTTGGTGCTTTAAAATTGACGTGGGGGTTAAGAATTGAACAAGGCAAACAAACATTTCAAATTTGGGCCTTAAAATTGAACAATCAATCAACACCTACTTTTTGGGCTTAAAACTGAACACTTGTGCTTGTATGGTGGTGTAGCTTAGTTCACATTTCAAATTTTTGGAGCTTAATCAATTTACCTTATGTCTTGAGTTTTGGGTGCACTTGCAAAACCTGTTAGATTAGAAACCTTTATACTTTTTAGAAAGGATTGTTCTGGGAATGCGCTTCTTCCTCAGAGAACGACCTTAAACTGGTAATCCTCCTGATTGGTATATAAACAAGGCACGAACCAAAGTTTTATCTTATCTATCCAAGCTCGAGAAAGGTGTGTTGGTAATAGTTTGGATCAGGTGAATATCCCTAAGGAGCCAGCATGATCAAATAGGCTCTTAAGTGAGTCACACACGTACAAACCGATTGGAGAGACACCACAGACCCTTACTACAACCTTGATTAATTAGAGGCCAGCCCGTTTTACCTCCAAACAGGTACCTTATTATAGTGCAAGGGGTTGCAGAATTTCCCCCCAAGATCCCCAACATATGTGTCCCATGGTATTTGTGTAGTGAAAGAGATCTTGACTCCATAGAAACAATACTTGGAAATGGCAAAAACACGAGCACCTACGTCATGGATCTTCGTGTCCTATTAGTGTGACAATTGATGTGTGAGCTAATGGACATTCAAGCATTGGGCCTATAACATTGTATTCTGAAGCCATTGACCTAGATTAATCTGACTGTTCATTGTTGAGACCTCATGATAACCTTGCAACTTGAAAAAGTTGTAGAACATACACATTTTTAGTCTTCATTCTTCAAAACACAGTGTCTTTCATGCTTGTTCCTTTGATCAGTTTCTGAAAATGCAAAACAAAACATCCAAACTATCAAAATGAGTCAAACATGTTAAATTCTAGGGTTGTCAACGTCAATTGTCTTGCAAATCAGAAGCATTGTTCCAAAAATTTCAAAATTGTCAAGCAGTGATACCCATCTTTTAGTCTTTTTTGAGGTTGTTTCTCATTTACCGTAATTGCTAGCATTGTGCCACAATAGATGGAAGTCTGCCACAATTAACTTGTTTATTTCCATAATCATCATGTTTATTACTGCAATTGGTGATAAACTACCTTAATCAACCATCTACTTTACCGTAATTGGTGAAGTTGTACCACACTTGACTAGAGATACTTTATTCCTATTTTAACCTAAAAAACTTGAGAGAAATTTTCATTTGGTGTCTAAAACTAGTGTCTATCCCAGGAAAACATGAAGAGCATTGTGTTAATCTCTAAACATTAAAGATCATCCCTTCTTTGTAAAGCACGATTATTGTCAAAAACATTGTTAGTTCAAAAGCTCATGCCTTGATCTCATCATATCAAACATCATCATCTTTATCAAAGTGACTTTGTCCCAGACAAAGGTTAGAAAATCTTATATTTTTATCATCACCACTTTGAGATCAAGCTATATCAAGATCTGTCCTTAGAATTACCCTTGTCCAAAACATAACTCAGACTTCCTTAGAAAGGATCTTCTTCCTTGTTTTCTTTATATCACTTGTTTTAGTTATAAAACCTGGACCACACTATGTCTCAAACACCTCATGGATGGCCTTACACAAGGTCTAAGGCTAGAAATCAACCTGATGAGTCATATATCAATAGATTCCCTACTTGGGAAATAGAGAAAGAAAATGATCCTTTTGTGAATACTAGTTCTGCTCTATTCATTGAACAACCCTGTGGGGTAGCCTTTTTCCAAGATATCACAGAAGTAGTGCTTGAAGATGTGGAGAAAGATGCTTACTCCATGAAAGTAGTTGATGTTGTTGTAGAGAGGAACCCTGAATGTTAGCCATGCTAATAAATAAGGGAGTCAAGCTCCCCACTGAATTTAGTGTATCGACCATATGGCCTGAAAACCCTCTCCCAGGTCAAAACACTACTCAGCCTCCTCAGATACATCCTGTTGTGTCTCAAATCTTTCCACCATTGGTATTACCCACATTGACATAAACTATACCCAATCAAACCAATGACATGACCTAGGCCAGCACATCTTCCACTCAAAGCATGACAAGCTCGCAACTAAGTGCACCCATGGTTACTAGTATGCCTCCACCTTTGGTCTCATGGCTAGGACAATCAAGCTCTCATGTTATGCCTTCCATCCCACCAAACACAAACTATTCTAAAACTATTCCGCTACTACAATCAATTCACACTAGCCTTGGGATCAACACCTCATGCCCACAGAGATCCATCTCTACAGGTACAACTTACAGTCAATGCCTACCCAAGGCTACATATTTTCCCATTCTAACATCAATCCAACCTCCACAACAGCAACCCCAGCTTTAGTTGCCTCAATTCCAACCCCTGCAATAGCAACCCCAGCTTTAGTTGCCTCAATTCCAACCCCCACAATAGCAACCCCAACTTCAATTGCCTCAAATCCCACCCCTGCAACAACAACCCTAGCTTTAGTTTCCTCAAATCCAACCTTAGCAGTAGCAATATCAACCCCAATTTCAATCACAATAGAAAATGCATCAAAACCCACCATGGGCTACCCATGTGCCCCCATTTACAAATCAGTCAGTGGGAAAACAATATCAAGTCTCCAGGATGAAATCCTATGTTCCTACTCAAGGGACACAAAGGCATAGCCTCATACCCACTACAACACAAAGGAACACCCTCACACACAAACCTCAATATCAAACAAACATGTTAATGCACCAAATGCAAACCCTTCAAACCCAAATGATGGATATGTAAAATCAGGGGCAAACTAAATTCTACACTGCAGAGGATTTATACCCATACCCCTTTGACCATTCTCTCCACATGTCTCCATTCCCAAATCACTTCTCAGTACTGAAATTTGACAAATATAGGGGCAGTACCAACCCTATTGAACATATCTGAGATTTTTTGACTAGTTGCGTTGAAGTCACCCATGATGAGACATATCTAATGCAATTGTTCTCGCAAAGCTTGGCCAAACTAGCAATGGAATGGTTCTCACATTTACCTCATGGCATTCAGTCTTGGGGAGAACTGGCTAAAAATTTCATAGCTCACTTCCATCATAACATTGAGTGCAAGGTCGGCATCAAGGACCTTTGCAATATCAAACAGAAGGATGTAGAGTTTTTTGTGAAGTTCCTATAGAGATGGATGAATACAGAAAACCACATAACATATGATGTGCCTGAACAAGACTTGATAGTCATGTTTTTTGAAAATCTAATTCCAGACATGTCATTCACAACAGAGTTATGGTTAGCTCCAAACTTCATACAACTTATCGAACAAGGATTTTGTTGTGAGAAGAACTTAGTCAAACAAGGAATCCTTGCAGATCCCACCCAAATGAATACAAACAAAAATGCAATAGAAAAATCTAAGTGGTGGAATAAAAACAAAAATGTCACTAGCGATGGTGTCATTGATGTGAAGATAGTCAACTATGCACAACCCAAGGTGTCACTGCAAGGCGCACCTGTGGCCAACCAAAAACCCACAAGGCCCACTCAACAAGCATACACCCAAAACCAACCTCTTCCTATACACATGGCCACTATGTCAAATAGTCAATAATAGAAACAACGCAGACCATGGTTTCAATTCCAGCAACGAGATTTCACACCATTGGGAGAGCCGATAGAATCAGCTTTGCGCAAGTTGATACAATCAAACACTATCACTCTCCCAGAAATCAAGGACTTTGAATAGGATGAAAAAAAACCAAGGTGGTATAATGACAAATATTTCTACGAGTTTCATCAGGTGAAAGGGCATAAAATGTCTAACTGTTATCGTTTGAAACATGCTATCCAAGATCTAATTGACACAAGGGTTATCGATGTAACAAATACCCAAACCAAAGGCATAACTAATCACACTATCTTCAATGATACCTTTCATGATCACAACAAGGGAAAATCCTTCGGGTCTAGTGGACAGAAAAAACAAGTCAACTATACATATGTCAATAGTGATAATGTTATCAATTGCCTCAACCCTTCAGATAGCCATGTGGCTATGATCACTATCAAAGACCAAGGTAACAAATGTGCTGTAACAATGCGTCACGCCAGAGTCATCTTTCAAGGATTACCATCCTCACCTACTTTATCTTCCAATCCTAAAGCAAACTCAGATCCACAGCCAAGCATAGTGGAACAACTAAAGCGCACACCTGCCCAGATCTCCTTGTTTGACCTATTGCGCATATCTCCACAACATAAACTAGCACTTGACCAAGCCCTTCAAAATCCAGCTATCCCAAGGGACATAGCACTTGAGAGCTTCCAAACAATGGTTAACTATATACCTACTAACAAACATGCCACATTCACGGACCGTGATGTGCTACCACATAAACCCTTGCACTTACTTGTCCAAGTCCACAAAAGCGCTATCTGTAGGGTCCTTGTTGATGGTGGAGTTGGGTTAAACATTTGTACTCTAAAGTTAATCAAGCAACTAGGCTATTCAAAATCAAGCATCAATGTCACAAGGAGGATAAATATCAGAGCTTATGATGAAGAGGAAAGGTCCTCTAAAGGTATTATCATTCTACTTGTCTATATCAGTCCAGTGGTAAAAAACACTCCCTTCCAAATCCTAGACCTTGAGTTGGGATACAACATACTACTAGGGAGACCCTGGATACATGAAATGCAAGCCATACCTTCAACGTACCATCAATGCATCAAGTTCCCACACAAGGGAGAGGAAATCATCATAGAAGGAGACCCAAATCCTTTCCAATACTGTAATGTTGTCCAAATCAACACTGATAACCAGGTACCCTCAAACAAAGATGCAAGCATCCTATCCTCTTCAGATTCAACTCCCAAGGATGTCACATGGACAACAGGGAAGATAGCCATTAACCAAGATGCAAGTGTTCCCTCCTCTTCAGATTCAAATCTTCAGGATGTCACACAAAAAGCGGGCAAAATATCCATCACTGACAAAGGTTGTGGTGAGTATAGGTATGAAGAGGCTTTCACCATCATGCACATTCCTTAGAGCCTAAGAACTTATTGCATGCCACAACCTATTATTACAATAGAAACTCCACTGCCTGTTCTATTTAGATGTCCTCCCATAACCTTTGTCAGATGGGGAGACATAGCGAAAGAAAAGCCATTTGAACAAGATACATGGTTATACCAAGACCCACAAGAGACCATCTAAAAAACCCTACCCTTGTCAAACTATGGTAATGGTTATACAATGTTACAAAGATTTAGATATGATGGTACAACTAGGCTGGGGGCAAGACAACAAGGCATAATGGAATTGTCTCTACCGCCAACCTAGAGAATCACAAGAGGGTTGGGCTATGGACAACAAATAACTAGTCCTATGAACCAAGACATTCAATTCAATCAAGAAAAAATAGAAGAGATGTACCGGGGGCACAACATAGAACATTTCTTGATAAGAAACATATTAGCATAGTTTTTTCCTGCCGAAGAGGGAACCACACAAACCTAAATAGACCTCCACATAGAAATCAATGATAACGAAGGAAGTGAGACATCTGATGACCATTCTATTAAGACTAACTCCCATGAGTATGAGTGGAGATCCCTTCATGACTCTGAACCATCAATCCTAGATTATTCCCCTCAGTTAGACACTATCATAAACCTAGAAGACTTATTTGACCAACTGTCCATCACCGAACAACCCTGCATAGATAAGCATGTCATTTATCAAACCTCAAGTGGTGTGTCCACATCACAGTCTATTTTTGTAGGAACCATAGCTGTAGTTTCTTTCAGTCAACTAGAGGTAGACAACCATGAAAGTATCTGTCTTGTACACCCAAAGCTAATAGAGTGGGATCAACAAGGACCCCCTGATTTAGCTATCTTCGAGAATGATGAGGCTATTGCTGATTTCATGGGACTTAGGGAAGGCATTCTATCAGGAGACCACAAGGAAGGTTTCTCAATTGACCTCGATAGAGCGGCATATTTTGGGGAGGTAGATCCTCTTTCCAATCCACAAAAAAATGATAAAAAGCTAAAACAAGATATATCTTCTAGTGAAAACCTCAATGAGGCGCTAGAAAATGGAAAGAAGGAACTCCTCCACTTAATAGAGGACAAATCCGCATTACTAGTAGAAGAAATAGAGGAAGTCAATTTGGGAGATGACAAGAACCCAAAGAACATATACTTGGAAAAATCAATCAACCCAGAGGAGAGAGAATAGTTCATCAGTTTCTTCAAAGCAAGGATGATCAATTTTGCATGGTCCTACTCGAATATGCCAGGGTTAGATCTAGAGCTAGTATTACATCATCTCCCATTGCTACCCAATGCCAAACCTATCAAGAAGAAGATGAGAAATATGCATCCCCATGTTGCATTACTAGTCAAGGTAGAGTTGAAGAAGCTCCTGGATGCTAAGTTCATAACACCTATATCATACGCAGACTGGATATCTAACTTGGTACCCATTACAAAGCACAGTGGTTAGATACAGATTTGCACAGACTTTAGGGATCTCAACATAGCTTGTCCCAAAGATGAATTTCCTTTTCCCAACATTGATATGATAGTAGATCTAACCGCTGGACATCAAATGCTATCACTCATGGATGACTTTTCAGGGTATAATCAGATAAGGATCACACCAGAGGACCAACACAAAATAGATTTCATATGTCCTTGGGGGACATATTGTTGGAATGTCATGCCATTTGGTCTAAAGAATGCCATAGAAACATATCAAAGGGCTATGACAACTATATTTCATGATCTCATCCATAAAACAATGGAAGACTATGTGGATGACATACTAGCCAAGTCAATGCTTCACAAGGATCACCTACAAGTATTGGGACCAATCTTTGATAGAATGCAGGAATTCAAGGTTTGTCTAAACCCAAAGAAATGTGCATTTGGTGTCACTACAGGAAAGCTACTGGGGTTCATAGTGTCACATAGAGGAATCAAAGTAGGTCTAGTGAAAGTCAAAGAAATATTGGACATTCCTCCACCATCAAACCTGAGGCAACTAAGAGGGTTATAAGGAAGGCTCTAATCAATCAGGTGCTTCATAGCTTAGCTAGCTAACAAGTGCCATCCATTTCAACATCTATTGCATAAAGACATCAAACTCATATGGACAGACCAATGTGAACATGCATTCCAAATATTCAAGGACTACCTTCTCAAGTCTCCTATATTGGTGTCACCAGTCCAAGGTAGACCATTGCTTCTATATATCTCAGCAATGGAGTCAGCATTCGGTGTACTCTTGGCACAACATGATGATGCAAGTAAAGAGAGGTCCATCTTCTATCTAAGCAGAATGTTGGCTGAATATGAGCTCAACTATACGCCAATTGAGAAGTCATTCCTTGCAATTGTCCTCACTTCCCAGAAGCTAAGACATTTTATGTTGAGTCAAAAAATAAAGTTGATCGCACATATTGATCCTTTAAAGTACCTCCTAAGAAAAGTAGCCCTCACTGGATGATTGACAAAGTGGGTAATGATCTTGAGTTAGTTTCACATTGAGTACGTAGACAGAAAGTCCATCAAAGGACATGTTAGCTCTTTTTCTTGTAGGAATCAACAATACATCATAAATGCTTGAATTCTATTCCCAACACAAATTCTTACATGGAAAAGGCTAATTAACAAGGATGAAATCCTTCTTCACTTTGAGCTCCACAAACTCAGGTGGGTGTACCTACTTACTGACTCACTAAATCACAGAGAATCTCACAGTGGACTAAGGATTTATAATCCTTCTTCTTTTTAAGTTCTCAGAACTAGGAAGGATAACCTATTGATTCACTCTTCAAGGAAATACTAAAATGAATTGTACTAAATACAATTAGCTAGACATGAATTTGAGATAACAGAAATATAAAGATTGATTAAAATTGGATTGATGATAACAACCACTTGTCAACATGTTGGCCAGTGCCTAATCATGGGTCATAGAGTCAGAATAAAACATACATACATGAGAGATAATTAAAGGAAATACAAATAAACCTTAGATGGAATTCCTTACAAACTATCCTCTCATCCTCACACCCCTATATCAAATTCCTACATACACCCTAACCCTCTGCAATTATCTGCAAGATTTAAAACTCTCCTTGAAAGCAACTCACTAACAATGACATGGCTACCTTATAACTAGTATACTCAAAATGCCTTACAAATTGAACATACAAGAACTAAGAGAAAATGAAAAAAGACATCATTGGAATCAAAATGGAGATTTCATTGTATTTTATTAATGTAAGCTTGATATTAGTACATTCAAAAGACTCAAAACCAAAATTCAAACACAATTCAGAAGTCTGCCTTGTAATTTTATTTTTTACCATCCTTATTTCAATATTACAACTTGCTACTTATAGACAACCTTAGTCATCTTGGAATCCTTTTTGAAAATAAGGATGCAACAAGCTACAGATGACTAGGCTAGAGGACAAAATACAGTTTACAGATGAGACAAAATTTCATGTGGATGGGATAACAAATCTTTGTTACAAGCCATGTAATCTTTTGTCCTATGACCACTTGAATGCTTGAAGTTGTTCTGAGGTGGCTGGGTCATTGTCATTTGGAATTTGTCCTCTTGCTGATGAAAAGCCCCCAATACCTAATTTTCTCAATCTTCTCAGCATCTTTGGTGTTCACTGTCACTCTTATACTAACTGTCTCATGCTACCTAGGTGACTACACCATATTTTCCCACCTAAGTGGTAAACACCTCATCATCAGGCCAACTAAAGTTGAGAACTTCATCCTTTTGGCTGTTATATTCCTCCCAATCAACATTTTCCCTCTCAATTTTAGCCTCCCAAGATTCAAATAATTTCCTGGCTTTATTTAGAATATCAACGGTTAACACAAACCAGCTAGTATTTTCTAATGTAATAATACTTTTTACCCTAGTAGTTAGTGAGTCATTTAGTTTTCTTAGCCATAGGGTTTCATTCTTGATGTTCCCATCCCATTTGAACATATTGTGGAACATATCATATCTATCTCTAGAGAACTCTCCTCTCAAAGTCTCTACTTTTATGGTAACCATGTCCTTCTTGGTGTCCAATTTGACCATCAATTTAAGGCATTTGTGGGTCCTTGTTAGAATGATGTCAATATTCTCTTGCTCCTTTGAGAGAGAGTAAAATTGTTTAATATGGGCTGCTTTTCCCTTCTAGTTATCAATTATTAGGTCCCATTGTTTCTTACCCTCATCATGTCTTCTCATGATGCCTGCAATTTTCTTTCCCAGTAAATAGAGGTTAGAAAGGTTGACCTCACCAGCACACCTCTTGAGGTTGGAAAATATCTGGTTAGAACACCTTTGCTTCACTAATTCCTTGGCCTCTTTGTATGTAGGGGATTCTTCAAGATCCCATTTTCCCTCTTCTTCTAGCCTTGATCTTTCACTTATCAACCTGCTTTTCTCAGCCTCTAGTTCTGCTCTTTTAGCATCAATGGCTTCTTGGGTAGTGGGACTCAAAGGTGCAGGGGATGGGGGATAAGTCACAAATGGACTAGAGGAAGAGGGTTGGTGAGGTTCTTGAGAAATTACTCCTTGGGACATTAATTGGACTTTTTGCTTCCCCTCCAATACTGCTATTTTGTTATCCTTTAATAAGGACTTGACTCTTTCATCATTGTAAGCTTTTAGTAAAAATTCATATTTCTTATTCAAGATGTCATAAGCCTCCTTTTCTTTCTCAGCCACCCTTAGGCTCAAGCTAGCTGTTTGAACAACAAGATTTGCTGCTTCAGTTCCTGAAGTGTCAGCAACTCTCTTGACAATTAGGCTTCCAGTATCCTCAAGCTCATCATCTTCCTTCATTCTCCTCTTGTCCTTTTTCTTCAATGACCAAATTGCCAGGGCTACATGGTCTTCACTAAACTGGGCACCAATTGATGTCCCAGTAGTTCTCATAGGCTTCACTTGCTTCTTGACAGCATCAAAAACCACTGCATCTGCTAAATCCCATTGAGGCAGTATGAGGACTCCCTACTTCTTAACCATTTCCATACCCTCTTCAAGGGTGATCTTATCAAATTTGGAGACCATCTCCTACTTGACTTATTTCTCTATATCTTCCTTAGCAGAATTGGGCTGGGCTTCTTGTAGCTTTTGGCATTTATGATTGAATTCATCAATATGGCATCTCCATAAAAATTGAATGAATGCCCTAGTTTTGACAAAATTGTCATCTGACAAGAATTCATCACTGGATTGCTTGGTTATAAGATCTAATTCCTTACCTGTAAACTCTACCACTATGAGGTCAGCTATTGTATGCTTAGGTGCCTCTGGCATCCCTTCTTGTAACTCCTAGGTAGTGACAACAACTTCACCAGCATTCCTCAATTGCACCAATTTCTTAGCAATGGCTTGGTCATCATATTGCATGGGTGATCGAGGAGAGTACAATTCACTCTCTTGTTCTTTTGCTTCCACCATTTGCCTTTTGGGAGAGGGCACTTCTTGAATAATAGCACTTGCTGGCCTTTTTCCCTTATGCTGAGGAGGTTTATCAATTTTGGGCATGATGGTAGTGTACCCTCTCCTCTTGTATACTACAAAATCCCCTGGTGGGACTATTCTTCCCTGTGGAAATTTGTTCAAAATAGCAAGAGCCTTTTTTGTTTCATTTTCTATTATCCTCTATTTCTTCTCATTTAGGGTCTATATGATTCCCTCAAATAAAGTCATTAGGGAGTCAATCTTATAGGACCATGGGAAAAAATCCTTTAGAGGATCATAGAACTTGTCAAAATTGTGTACAAAGTCCAAAGACTTCTTGTACGCCAACCACTTCTCCTTCCTGACATCATGGACACAAGGGTCAAAAATGCTTCTGATGATATCCTCAGGGTAGTTAAACTGATGTTCTAATGCCAAGCACTTAGTCCTTTTTCTAAACATACCCATGATAAAGTCTTCATTATCTGCACACCTGGATACAAACGTGGCTAGATGATAAGGCTCAAAATATTTATCAAATTGTGTCCACCCAACTTTGGTTATGATGAAATGATGGGCTCTGGTAAGGGTAGGGAAAATTTTTCCCTTCATCTTTCCAGTTAGGGCTTCTTCCTGTAGCCCACCCAATTTCCTTATGATCTCTGCTATTCCAATCTTGAGAGGGACTCTGTAGGGAAGCACATAACAGGTTCCCCTGAATCCATAAACCCTAATCACTGTAGAAAAAGGGTACAAAATTAGATCTCCCCAATTGTGAGTAATTTTTAATTTTGGGGCATATTCTATAGGCATCAAAAGCCTAATCATCTTAGTGTGGACCCTATCATTTTGATTGCATAACAGTGACTTGAGTATAGTTTCAAAAACCCTATCAAAATAAACATAACTAGCATTTTTACTATCCCATGATAGATCAGCACTCCACACCTGAACAGGCAATTCTTCATCACCCTGGAAATTAGTCAATTCCATTTCTTCCTCAAAGAAGTCTGCATTGTTGAATAATAACATGTTCATCATGGGGGAATACCATCCCATTGGTTTAATTATATTGCCATCCTGGATTCCTGTCAAACCCTCATGCATTTCCTAGGCAATATAAGATGCAAAATCAAATACTACTGATAGGTGGGGACGTAGAATCTGGACCACCATTAGCATTATGTGGACAGACAATGTTACATGTAAATTTATCCCCAAAACTTGGCATAGAGCATTGTACATTTTTCTGGCCTTGCCATTAAAGAAATCCAACTTGAAAGGTTCTGGGGTCCTAGGCCCTACTACAACCAAGTCCCCTATTTTATTAAAGTATCCCTTCAATGCCTCATCCCTATAATACTCCCTTTGAGTCTAGTATACTTCTTTAAATTACTCAAAATAAATATCATCCATATGTACTAAGGTGTCAGTCAGCTTGAAGATTCTTCTGATTTCATCAGCTGATACAGTTAATAGCACATTTCCCTGGGTATCCCTAACAACCCTAGCCACCTTGTCATAAGTTTTTTCAATCAAAGTGAACAAATTAGTATCCATAAACACACCAAGTTCTATCAATTTTCCTACGTCTAACTCCCAAATGTTATAGTCTGGGATAGGGGCATTCCTTTGGCTATAAGCTATTTTGAACAGAGTAAGACCATCAAAACTGGTCTTGACATCTTTTCCCAATCTATCGGAATCATATAACCCATCTCCAATTTTGAAATGGGGATGTGATGGAACTATTCTTTTAATTTGATTGGTATCTCCTGTGGACGCTGGCAGTTGTTGTAACAAATCCTCCCTAACATTTTTCTTCTGATAATCAACTTCTCTAGAAATCTCAATTCTAGGGGCCATTCTGAATCTAGGGCTTTTTCAATATTAAATTTAAATTCTAAGACAAGAGTTCTAAAAACCCTTCTAAAGAACAAATCTCACTAACAACCTGAATGCTAGTGAATAAAAAAATCTTACTCGTTCTACACAGTAGTCACATGAATCTAATTATCTCTGCAGTTCTATTTTTGCTCAAATGACTTTGATGAATTATTGTGACTGCAAGTCGACTTAACCAATTTTACGGCATCAATCAAGTCATTCTTTCAAATTGAATTTGACTGGAGTGGCCACACATTCTATAAACAATTCGCAAGCTTCAATTTCATGGCTTAACGACTCTCTGCAACACATTTTAAAAACTTTGAATTTGAGCTGTAGATTCTAGACATCATTTTCTACATCTGATGCCTATCTTATTTTCCTGAAAATAACTGTTTACCTACGACACGTGTCAACACTACTTAATTGCTTACTCACTAGATGTCGAGCACTTTTCTTTTAAGCCATTAAGATGACCGTGAGATGTAAAATGAATTAACTGCATTTTAAACTCCTGCCAGGTATGAGTATCCGGGTCCACCAGCCGCCAGGTGTCATCACCACTTAATGGCTTGTCTGATAGATGTCATGCATCTTGGGTATAAGACATTAAGCCCACCATTAGATTCTTCTAAGATTTAGTGACCTTTATGCTATCTACAATCAAACCCACATTATTTCCTAGACACATGTCACTACCGCTTAATGGCTTACTCATTAGATTATGCACACTTTGCCTTTAAGCATTTAAGCAAGTCATCGAATTCCTTCATACTTGTGCACTTTTTAACTTAGAACCTTTATGAATTTTTGGCCCCACCAAGGACACGCGTTGCCACCGCTTAATGGCTTAACCAATAGATTCCATTTACTTTTTGACTAAGCCATTAAGCGGGTCGTTCGATCAAAACCAACTTGCTCACCACATAGGATAATGAAGTAAAAGGGACTTTTTCAGCGGCATGACTTAGGAAATATTAAGGCGGTTAATATAACACAATCTTTTAAAATGCAACCCATTTAATGTGAACAAATGACTTGAGGTAACTTAAGTGACCAAAAAAGTAACATGAAAATATAATCCACCAAGACACTTAGGGTTTTTTAGACATTTTTCACCATTTTCAACTAGGTTAAGGGTAAGAACAAACTTTGCAGAGGCATAAGAATAATTCTAACCCTGCTTTCAAAGCCTTGGATGCCACCAATGACAAGGGACCCTAAGAAAATTACAAGGCACATTTCAAACATGAAATAGCACCAACATTGGCTCTCTCTAAGGATGTTTAAACACTAGGTTATAGCAAGAACCACAGATCTCTGGGGAAGCAGACCACAAACCAGACTAACCTAAAACTGGAAAAAAATACACGATAGAAAGGAAACATACCTATACATATAATACATACTACTATGCATGGAGAAGAAAGGTTAATTAAAGAAATTTTTCAGGAATTGTCCATGCACTGGCAATTCCTATTCTTCATCATCCAGACTCTTGAGGAAATAAGAATATTTTAAAAAGATTCAGGATATAACAAAAGGCCCTATCCATAATGATTCAAATTTCTTGTGTTTGACTTTATCTTTAGCCCTGGTATTCAATTGCAATACAAAATCACCAAGTAGAAACTTTCTCTCATCTACCCTTCTGTCAAAACAGCATTTCATTTTTTGTTGTAGTTTGATATTTTCTCTCTGGCTTTCTCTCCTTATTTCATCCAATTCTACAAATTGAACCATCCTTTCTTCCATGGGTTCATAAAATTCCATTTCTTCATCTTGGATAAACTTGTAAATTGGGAACAAGTTGTTGACAGGCATTCTTGACTGAACACCATACACAAATTCAGAGGGAGACTTTCCAGTGGCCTTCTTGACAGTGATCCTATCAGCCCAAAGGGAAAGTTTCAATTTAACATGCCAAGCTCTCTTATTCCCTTCCAAGGTCTTTTTTAAGAATTGCAAAATTATCTTGTTACTATATTCTACCTGACCACTGGCTTGAGGGTGGTATGGGGATTAATAGGACATAACAATTCCCATATCAGAGCAAAAGTTGATGAATTCTTCAGACCTAAAGCACATGGCATTATCCATTATCAATTTAAGGGGAACACCAAATCTTATGATTACATTATTCATTAGAAATTCAATAACCACGGTGCTTTTTTCTCTTTTGGTTGGGATTGCCTCCACCCATTTTGTGAAATAATCAGTTACTAGCAAAATCCAGCTATGGCCTCCACTTGATTTTTCAGCAAATTCTCCTATAAAGTCTATTCCCCACATAGCAAAGGGAGCCTCTGCTACCACAGGGTTTAACAACAATTCTCCTGAATACTTCATCTTGCTTGAAAATCTTTGGCATGGCTCACATTTCCTGACAAAAGTGTAAGCATCTTGAAAAACACAAGGCCAATAATATCCAACCCTCAGAATTTTATGGGCTATTGTTCTAGCAGAATAGTGCCCTCCAAACATTCCAGCATGCATTTCTTTCAATACCTTCTCTGATTGACCTTTGTCAAGACATAATAACAAGATCCCATCTTTGTTTTTCTAGAACAAATCACCCTGCAACAAAACATATTTTTGTGATTGCAGTCTCAACCTCCTCCTTTGGTTGTCATTCAAGTTATCTGGATATTTAGTATTTTTCAGGAAATAAACAATATTGGTATACCAGGGTTGCATTTCAATACTTTTTAAGAAGTTCTCATTTACACCAACACTATTTACTTGGACTAAATCCAAATTTTCTTCTATGATCAGCTTAGCCAACCCTAATCCCCTCACCAGCTTAGTGATATGGATTTCTATGTCAAACTCTTGAACTTTGTTTATCCATTTACATCTTTTTCCTGTCACTTCATTTTGAATAAAGATGTCTTTGATAGCAGCATGAGGGACATAGGCATTTACTTTTTCACACACCAAATAGGTCCTGAAAGCCTTGACTGATTTCACCAGAGCATAAGCTTATTTTTCCATCAACTAATAACTTAATTTAGCTGACTGCAATGATTTACTAAAAAATGCAATGGGGTGCTCAAATCCTTCACCATCCTTCTGCAATAAGGTTGTTGCAATAGTATGGAATGAGGAAAAAGTAAATAAAGAAAAGGGCTTGGTGTAATCAAGGGATACAAGGACTAGTGCTTCTTGAATATCTTGTTTTATTTTTTCAAAGGCTAACTGAGCCTCTTGGCCCCATTCAAACTTCACACTTTTCTTTAGCAATTTGACAATAGGTTTAACCAGTTCTGCAAAGTTGGCAATATATCTCCTAAAAAAATTGATCTGCCCTAGAAATGATTGTATACCTTTTAAGTTCTTAGGAGAAAGTACCTTTTGGATGGCTTCAATCCTTTCAGGATCTACCCTCACCCCCATCCTTTGACACTATGTGTCCCAAAAGTTTCCCCTTAGTAACAACAAAGTGACATTTTTTTGGGTTCAGAGACACTCCATATTCCAGTGCTTTTATCATGACCTTTTCCAAGTGATTGCAATGATCCTCTGCTCTTTTTGAGAAAGTTGTCAAATCATCTTGGTACACTACCATTAGAACATCTATAAGGTCTTTGAAGGCTACATCCATAGCTCTTTGAAAAGTTGCACTAGCATTTTTTAGCCCAAATGGCATACAAGCGTACACATAGGTGCCTCAAGGGGTAGTAAATGTTGTTTTGAATTGCTCAGATTCTTTAACTAGCACTTGATTGTACCCTAAGAATCCATCCATCATAGATAACAAATCACATCTAGTGACTTTATGCAACATAGCCTCCATGTTAGGTCGTCCATAATTATCTTTCAATGAGGCTACATTCAAATTTTTGAAATCAACACACAACCTTATCTCCCTATTTTTCTTTCTTATAGGGACTAGGTTAGAGACCCAAGATTAACGTCTAATAGGCTTGATTATGCCTGCATCCCTTAGCTTCATCAGTTCTACCTGCATCTTGGTAGCCAATAATTGATTGATTAGCCTTTGTTTTTTTCTAAATGGTTTAATGCCTTCTTTCAAAGGGACATCATGTTGAAATAAATCTTCTCTATAGGTTTTCAAATCATCATAAGACCAAGCAAAAACATGTTTGTACTTCTTCAGCAATTTTATCAAATTCTGTCTCACATTGTCATCCAATTTTTTACCAATGTAGACTAATTAGGGAGATGTTTTAGATCCCAAATTAATTTCATCTAAAGCTCCCACCTTGGAATTGGACTGCTTGATTTAATTGTTGTACTCCTTGATTCACATGCATAGAACTACTTGCAGTAGTATTATTAGTAACATGAAGCAAAGCTATCTTCATTTTCATATTAGCTGCAGCAGCCTCCAATTCCACCTTTTCTAATTGTTTTGCCAGGTCGTCTTTAGCCTTCTTGGCTTGTTCAATGTCCAAATCAATTTGAGGTATTCCTTCAAGATTGGAAACTTTCTGCTTAGGCTCATTTATGTTGATACCAACAACCTTTTTCTTACCTTTGTCAGGGGCATCTTTAGTAGTCACTTTGAGTTTTGTATTTTGTTCAATCTCATATGGGAACAATTGCCTAATGACAGGTCCTTCCTTCTCAAACTCATTCTTGTCAGGATTTGAGATTTTATTTGGGGCTTTGCTTCTTAAATCATTGAGGCTACCAAACAATTCTGGATCCAAACCTTTAACTTCTTGATTCAGGATTTTATTCTTGAGGTCATTCCTTCTAGTCTCAGCTAAGAATTCTTCTCTCTCCAATAATAAGTCATATATCTTTTTCCCACATTTTTCTTCTACTTCAGCCATTTCCTTTTCTTGTTCTTTCTTTTTTTTCTTTTTAAAGCCACAATATCATCTTACAACTTATCATAATCATATGATGTTGTTTCAGCAGCAGAGGTCTCTTCTGATGGAACAAGATTTTCTTCTGCAGGAAAGAATCCTATGTCAATATTTTACCCATCCCTAAAGGGATCAAAATTGGTAATAGCTCTATAAGAATCAACTGGTCCCATAGGTTATGCATCTTCAGATGAAGATGACTTTCTTTCTGAAATGACAATCTCCATTCTCCCTTTGGAGGCATGTTGGGAATCATGTTTAGATGCCCCTCTTTTGGACCATTGTTTCCTTTGAGGCATATGGAGCTCCTCTCCAAGATCCTTTTTAGGATTCATTTTAGAATACGATTTGGTATTTCTTTGTCAGCTCATCTCACAGAACAAATAAATATTTCACTATGCTTAACGTGCAATATCAGAATACACAGAGGTTAGAGTCACCACCTCTTTTCAGAGGACTAATATATGTAAAGATCAAACACCTTGTCCTACCTCAGATTTACTCTTATAGAAATAAGTGGATATGGAACTTTGAAAATAGAGTATGCTTGATAATTTCTCACTTGGTATCTTCAAGAAAATAATCTTTCACTACCCATAACTGCAAATATTTTCCATTCAGTGGATTTCATCTTGAAAACAAAAAAAGGGCCAGATTAGATATTTTAGAGTTACCAAGTATTCCAACTGAGACAAGATCTGTATCATTTTCAGAATCAAGACCTTCAAATAGTGTGCCATGACAGATAAGCAAAATAAAATCACTTTAATGATTATGAGGAAAAACAAACTGATTCTCAATATTGTAAGGACAAATGCTTTCATGATCATGACTCTTAGAACATTGCAAAATCCCCAGTAGGGTCACCAATTTGTTAGCTCTTTTTCTTGTAGGAATCAACAATGCTTGACTTCTATTTCCATCATAGATTCTTCCATGGAAAAGGATAATTAACAAGGATGAAATCCTTCTTCACTTCAAGCTCCACAAACTCAGGCGGGTGTACCTACTTACTAACTCACTGAATCATAGAGAATCTCATAGTGGACTAAGGATTTATAATCCTTCTTCTTTTTAAGTTCTCAGAACTAGGAAGGCTAACCTATTGATTCACTCTTCAAGGAATCACTAAAATGAATTGTACTAAATACAATTAGCTAGACATGAATTTGAGATAATAGAAATATAAAGATTGATTAAAATTGGATTGATGATAACAACCACTTGTCATCATTTTGGCCAGTGCCTAATCATGGGTCATAGAGTTAGAATAAAACATACATACATCAGGGATAATTAATGGAAATACAAATAAACCTTAGATGGAATTCCTTACAAACTATCCTCTCATCCTCACACCCCTATATCAAATTTCTGCATACACCCTAACCCTCTGCAATTATCTGCAAGATTTAAAACTCTCCTTGAAAGAAACTCACTAACAATGACATGGCTACCTTATAACCAGTATACTCAAAATGCCTTACAAAATTGAACATACAAGAACTAAGAGAAAATGCAAAAAGACATCATTGGCATCAAAATGGAGATTCCATTGTATTTTATTAATGTAAGCTTAATATCAGTATATTCAAAAGACTCAAAACCAAAATTCAGACACAATTCAGAAGTCTCCCTTGTAGTTTTATGTTTTACCATCCTTATTACAACATTACAACTTGCTACTTATAGACAGCCTTAGTCATCTTGGAATTTTTTTGGAAAATAAGGATGCAACAAGCTACGAATGACTAGGCTAGAGGACACAATATAGTTTACAAATGAGAAAAAATTTCAGGCGGATGTGATAACAAATCTTTGTTACAAGCCATGTAATCTTTTGTCCTATGACCGCTTGAATGCTTGAATTTGTTCTGAGGTGGCTGGGTCCTTATCATCTGGAATTTGTCCTCTTGCTAATGAAGAGCCCCCAATACCTAATTTTCTCAATCTGCTCAGCATCATTGGTTTTCATTGTCACTCTTATACTAACTGTCTCATGCTACCTGAGTGACTACACCATATTTGCTCACCTAAGTGGTAAACACCTCATCATCAGGCCAACTAAAGTTGAGAACTTCATCCTTCTAGCTGTTATACTCCTCCTAATCAACATTTTCCTTCTCAATTTCAGCCTCCCAAGATTCAAAGAATTTCCTGGCTTTATTTAGAATATCAACGGTTAACACAAACCAGCTAGTATTTTCTAATGTAATAATATTTTTTACCCTGCTATTCAGTGCTTCATTTAGTTGTCTTAGTCATAGGGTTTCATTCTTGATGTACCCATCCCATTTGAACATATTGGGGAACATATCATATCTATCTCTAGAGAACTCTCCTCTCAAAGTCTCTACTTTTATGGTAACCATGTCCTTCTTGGTGTCCAAGTTGACCATCAATTTAAGACATTTGTGGGTCCTTGTCATAATGATGTCAATATTATCTTTCTCCTTTGAGAGAGAGTAAAATTATTTAATGTGGGCTACTTTTCCCTTCCAGTTATCAATTATTAGGTCCCATTGTTTCTTACCCTCATCATGTTTGCTTATGATGCCTACGATCTTCTTTCCCAGTAAATAGAGGTTAGAAAGGTTGACCTCACCAGCACACCTCTTGAGATTGGAAAATATCTGGTCAGAACACCTTTTCTTCACTAATTCCTTAGGCTCTTTGTATGCAGGGGAGTCTTCAAGATCCCTTTTGGCCTCTTCTTCTAGCCTTGATCTTTCACTGATCAACCTGCTTTTCTCAGCCTCTAGTTTTTCTCTTTTAGCATCAATGGCTTCTTGGGTAGTGGGAATCAAAGGTGTAGGGGATGGGGGATAAGTCAAAAATGGACTAGAGGAAGAGGGTTGGTGAGGTTCCTAAGCAATTAATCCTTGGGGCATTAATTGGACTTTTTTCATCCCCTCCAATATTGCTATTATGTTATACTTTAATAAGGACTTAACTCTTTCATCATTGTAAGCTTTTAGTACAAATTTATATTTCTTATTCAAGCTATTGTAAGCCTCATTTTCTTTCTCAGCCACCCTTAGGCTCAAGCTAGTTGTTTAAACAACAAGATTTTCTACTTTAGTTCCTAAAGTGTCAGCATGTCTCTTGACAATTAAGCTTCTAGTGTCCTCAATCTCATCATCTTCCTTCATTCTCCTCTTATCCTTTTTCTTTAATGACCAAATTTCAAAGGCTGCATGGTCTTCACTAAACTGGGCACCAATTGATGTCCCTGTAGCGCTCATAGGCTTCACTTCCTTCTTGACAGCATCAAAAACCACTGCATCTACTAAATCCCATTGAGGCAGTATGAGGACTCCCTACTTCTTAACCATTTCTCTACCCTCTTCAGGGGTGATCTTATCAAATTTGGAGACCATCTCCTACTTGACTTCTTTCTCTATATCTTCCTTAGCAGAATTGGGCTAGGCTTCTTGTAGCTTTTGGAATTTATGATTGAATTCATCAATATGGCATCTCCATAAAAATTGAATGAATGCCCTAGTTTTGAAAAAATTGTCATCTGACAATAATTCATCACCTGCTTGCTTGGTTATAGGATATAATTCCTTACCTGTAAACTATTCCACTATGAGGTCATTTTTTGTATGTTTAGGTGTCTCTGGCATCCCTTCTTGTAGCTCCTAAGTAGTGACAACAACTTCACCAGCATTCTTCAATTGCACCAATTTCTCAATAATGGCTTGGTCATCATATTGCATGGGGGATTGAGAAGGAGAGTACAATTCACTCTCTTCTTCTTTTGCTTCCACCCTTTGCCTTTTGGGAGAGGGCACAATTCTTGAATACTAGCACTTGCTGGCCTTTTTCCCTTATACTAAGGAGGTTTATAAGTTTTGGGTATGATGGTAGTGTACCCTATCCTCTTTTATACTACAAAATCCCTTGATGGGACTATTCTTCCCTGTGGAAATTTGTTCAAAATAGAAAGAGCCTTTTCTGGTTCATTTTCTATTATCCTCTATTTCTTCTCATTTAGGGTCTATATGATTCCCTCAAATAAAGCCATTAGGGACTCAATCTTATAGGACCATGGGAAAAATTCCTTCAGAGGATCATAGAACTTGTCAAAATTGTGTACAAAGTCCAAAGACTTCTTGTACGCCAACCACTTCTCCTTCTTGACCTCCTGGACACCAAGGACAAAAAATTTTCTGATGATATCCTTAGGGTAGTTGAACTGATGTTCTAATGCCAAGCACTTAGTCCTTTTTCTAAACATACCCATGATAAAGTCTTCATTATCTGCACACCTAGATACAGACATGGCTAGATGATAAGGCTCAAAATACTTATCAAATTGTGTCCACCCACCTTTGGTTATGAAGAAATGATGGGCTCTGGTGAGGGTAGGGAAAATGTTTTCCTTCATCTTTCCAGTCAGGGCTTCTTCCTATAGCCCACCCAATTGCCTTATGATATCTGCTATTCCAATCTTGAGAGGGACTCTATAGGGCAGCACATAAGGGGTTCCCCTGAATCCATAAACCCAAATCACTGTAGAAAAAGGGTACAAAATTAGATCTCCCCAATTGTGAGTAATTTTTAATTTTGGGGAATATTCCATATACCTCAAAAGCCTCATCATCTTAGTGTGGACCCTAGCATTTTGATTTCATAATAGTGACTTGATTCTAGTTGCAAAAACCCTATCAAAATAAATATAACTAGCATTTTTCCTATCCCATGATAGATCAGCACTCCACATCTGAACATGCAATTCTTCATCACCCTAGAACTTAGTCAATTCCATTTCTTCCTCAAAGAAGTCTGCATTGTTGAATAATAACATGTGCATCATGAGGGAATACCATCCCATTGGTTTAATTATATTGCCGTCCTGGATTCTTGTCAAACCCTCATGCATATCCTGGGAAATATAAGATGCAAAATCAAATACTACTGATAGGTGGGGATGTAGAATCTGAACCACCATTAGCATTATGTGGACAGGCATTATTACATCTTCATCTACCCCCAAAACTTAGCATAGTGCACTATACATTTTTCTGGCCTTGCCATTAAAGAAATCCAACTTGAAAGGTTCTGGGGTCCTAGGCCCTACTACAGCCAAGTCCCCTATTTTATTAAAATATCCCTTTAATGCCTCATCCCTATAATACTCCCTTTGAGTCTGGTATACTTCTTTAAAGTACTCAAAATCAATATCATCCATATGTACTAAGGTGTTATTCAGCTTGAAGATTCTTCTAATTTCATCAGCTAATATAGTTAATAGCACATTTCCCTAGGTATCCCTAACAACCCTATCCACCTTGTCATAAGTGTTTGCAATCAAACTGAACAAATTAGTATCGATAAACACACCAGGTGTTATCAGTTTTCCTACATCTAACTCCCAAGTGTTACAGTCTTAGATAGGGGCATTTCTTTGGCTATAAGCTATTCTAAACAGATTAAGACCATCAAAATTGGTCTTGACATCTTTTGCCCATCTACTGGAATAATATAACCTGTCCAATTTTGAAACGGGGATGTGGTGGAACTATTATTTTAATTTGAGTGGCATCTCATGTGGACCTTGGTAGCTGTTGTAACAAATCCTCCCTAATGTTTCTCTTCTGATAATCAACTTCTCCAGAAATCTCAATTCTAGGGGCCATTTTGAATCTAGGACTTTTTCAATATTAAATTTAGATTCTGAGACAAGAGTTCTAAAAACCCTTCTGAACTGCAAATCTCACTAACAACCTGAATGCTGGTGAATCAAAAAAGCTTACCCATTCTACACGGTATTTGCATGAAGCTAATTATCTCTACAGTCCTATTTTTTCTCAAATGACTTTGATGAATTATTGTGATTGCAAGTTGACTTAACCAATTTTACGGCCTCAATCAAATCAGTCTTTCAAACTGAATTTGACTGGAGTGGCCACACGTTCTGCAATCAATTTGCGAGCTTCAATTTTGCGGCTTAATGGCTCTCTGCAACACATTTTAACAACTTTGAATTTGAGCTGTAGATTTTGGACATCATTTTTTGCATCTGATGACTATCTTAATTTCCCAAAAATAACTATTTACCTAGGACATGTGTCAACACCGCTTAATCACTTACTCACTAGATGTTGATCACTTTTATTTTAAGCCATTAAGCTGACCGTTAGATGTAAAATGAATTAATTTCCTTTTAAACTCTTGCCAGCTCTGAGTATCCGGTTCCACCAACTGCTAGGTGTCATCATCGCTTAATGGCTTGTCTGATAGATGTCGTGCATCTTGGGTATAAGCCATTAAGCCCATCGTGAGATCCTTTCAAGCTTTAGTGACGTTTATGCTATCTGTGACCAGACCCACATTATTTCCTAGAAACATGTCACTACCACTTAATGGCTTACTCATTAGATTCTGTGCACTTTGCCTTTAAGCATTTAAGCAAGCCGTCAGATTCCTTCATACTTGCCCACTCTTTAACTTAGAACCTTTACAACTTTTCAGCCCCACCAAGGACATGCGTTGCCACCACTTAATGGCTTAACTAATATATTCTATTTAGTTTTTGAGTAAGTCATTAAGTGGGTCGTTCAATCAAAACCAACTTGCTCACTACATAGGATAATGAAGTAAAAGGGAATTTTTCAGTGACATGACTTAGGAAATATTAATGCGGTCAGGATAACACAATATTTAAAAATGCAACCCATTTAATGTGAACACATGACTTGAGGTAACTTAAGTGACCCAAAAAGTAACATGAAAATAGAATCTGCCAAGACACTTAGGGTTTTTTAGACATTTTTCACCATTTTCAACTAGGTTAAGGGTAAGAAGAAACTTTGCAGAGGCATAAGAATAATTCTAACCCTGATTTCAAAGACTTGGACTCCACCAATGAAAAGGGACCCTAAGAAAATTACAAGGAACATTTCAAACATGAAATAGCACCAACAGGACAAGTGATCACAGATCAACTAGTAGAGGCACCCATTCAGGACCATTAGCCTATTATTTCTGACTTTCCTGATGAATCCGTTATGACACTACAACCAGCGATCAAGGTATGGCAACTCTATTTTGATGGATCATGTATGAACCATGGTGTAGGGGAAGGGATAGTGCTTGTCACTCCAAATCATGATACAATTCCAAAGTCTTTCAGACTCAATTTCCCGTGCACCAACAACATAGAAGAATACGAAGCACTGGTCATCGGTCTAAAGCTAGCAATTCAATGGAGAATCAAGAACCTTAAAGTCTTTGGAGACTCACAGTTGATCATCAATCAAGTCAACAATGATTATATGACCAAAGATGAGAAGCTCATACCATACAGAGCACAGATGGAAAGATTACACACCAAGTTCCATTACATCTTCTTCGAACAAGTACCATGGGCATAGAACAAAGCTGCAGATGCAATGGCTATCATAGCATCATTGATTGTTATGCCAGGCAACAAAACAAGATTCCAATTATTGGTGCCATCACATCAGGCATCCATCACAGAATCAACATGTGTCCTTGTTGGTCCTGAATCCCCATGGTACCAAGATGTCTATAACTATCTCCAAAACAATGTCTTACCTCCCAACTTGTCTAGGAACCATAGAATGTCCCTCATCCACAAAGCCTCTAGATATACCATCCTCTCAACTACTTTATATAGACGAAGTCTAGATGGAATTCTACTACGATGTCTCACTTCCATAGAATCCCAGAAAGCTTTGTATGAGGTACATGAAGGAATATGTCAAACCCACGGAGGTGGAAACAACTTAGCTAAGAAGATCATCCACATGGGATAATATTGGCCTACAATAGAGATAGATGCACACAAACATGTATAAAGCTGTAGATAGTGCCAGATTCATGGAGACTTCATCCATGCACCAGCCCAAGAACTAAATCCTATCACATTACCAATGCCATTTTCCATGTGGGGATTTGTCCTAGTGGCAAAAATTACACCTTCTTCAACAAATGGACACAAATACATCATAGCAGCAACAGAGTACTTCACTAAGTGGGTGGAATAAATTCCTCTTACTTACATAACTGGAAATCAAATAGCAATGTTCATACTTAACCACATTATCTATCGATACGGGATCCCTCAAACTATCCTGATAGATCATGGTACACCTTTCCAGAACAAGGATGTTGAAGAGATATGCGAACAGTTTCATATCAAACAAGGGTTCTCCTCATTTTATTACCCTCAAGGGAATGGCCAAGCTAAAGATACAAACAAGACAATCTTAAAAATCTTGAAGAAAACAATGAACGAATCAGGGCGAGACTGACATTTACAACTTAGTCCCGCATTATGGGCATATAGAACTAGTGTGAGAACACCTATAGGAGCCACTACTTTATCCCTAGTATATGGATTGGAGGTGGCATTACCTCTCAAAGTGGAAATTCCATCCCTAAGGATATCATTGAAGAACCTGGTTTCAGATGAAGACTACAGAGTAGCAAGGCTCAGTGAACTAGAGTTACTAGATGAAAGAAGACAACATGCCTTTAACCACTTACAAGGCTATCAGAATTTCCTTACAGGGAACTATCATAAGAAGGTGAAGCCATGAAAATTTAAGGTAGGAGACCTTGTCCTCATGGAAAATCAAAAGAACCAAGCAGATAGAGTCAAACCCAGAAAGTTTGAGCCTAATTGGCTAGGACCATTTGTCATTGTTAGCTCTACCTAGAGTGGGGCATTCATCCTAGCGACACCAGAAGGAGATCAGATCCCCAGATACATCAACAACATGCATCTCAAGAGGTTCTACCCTTGAGGTCTCTATGGTTAAGGCACCTATCTACATATCGAGAAAATATCAAAAAATCAGAAAATACAAAATTTTACCTTGGTGAAAACCTGGCAATCAGGCGCCTTGGTGACAAACAAAAAAAATCAAAAAAGCAAAAAAGTAAAGAGAAAAAAAATTGCTCTCTCTGTGAAAACCTAGCAATTAGGCACTATTGAGTAGGTACCTTGGTGAAAACCTGGCAAACAGGTGCCAAGTGTTCAAATCTAACTTCACCATCAATAAGCTCCAAAATCAAAAAGCTTGAGCACACTTCACATGCAAGACTAACTACCCAAGCTATATCTAGAAGCACAATCCCCTCTAAGTACCAAGCACTTACCCATGGTTAATACTAGTCCACCAGACTAGGGGGCGATTCTAAACATCCTAAAAAAATCCCAAAAAATTAGAAAACTCATCAAAAAATCCTAAAAGGATCAAAATTCTGAGAAAATAAATCTTCATAAAAAACATTTAAAAAAATTGCAAAATCCCAGGAAATAAAACCAACTCAGTTATTAAGAGAGAAAAGGGAGATCATGCCTATTCAATCAATGTCACAATCATGAGCTCTACGAGTCAGCATTCAGCTCATCTAAAATAGCTTTATCAATCTATCAAATCAATCAGCAAGCAACTGGTGACCAAGCCAAGCTATCAATTGTCAAAATCATGAGCTTTGCAAACCAGCTTGGGGCCCATCTGACAAAGCTTGATCAGCTACCAACATGATCAAAATCAATCAATCATCTTACATAGTGATGGATATGCTCAAACCAAACAGGTCAGTCTTATATGAGTAATCTATTACTGAAACCAGACGTAATCAAGCAATCAAGCCAATAAAGCCTATCCAAAGAGTTGAGCCGATCAAGAGAATCCAACTGCATCAAGGAACCATCCAAAATGTTGACTAGGTTAGTTAAGTCAGTCAGATGTTAGTCTATATTTCATGGTTATGTTCTTACGCTACTCCAGGATCCACCATGTGAGGAGAGTAGCTATGATAGATCATGACTTATTTTCTTTGATTGCTATCTATTGAATGTTCACTTCGATTTTAGGGCCATGATGATTTAGGATAAATGCAGTAGGCACTCTCACTTATATGGCAGCCGCGTAGTTCCACAATATGAGCTTAACCTTGAGAAATAATTGGACATTCCTTCTCTTTTATTTTGCTTGTTTGGTTTATAGAATCAAGAGCTTGGAGTGCTATACATATGGACTCTGAGTGTTTTGGAGTTCTATCTTTGTTTCTATGGTCGTTCCCTTTATGTTGCAAACAAGAGCTCATGATGCTATCTATATGGACTCTAGGGGTGTAGGAGTTCTATCTTGTTTGCTTGGATTTCCCTTTTGAAAATCAAGAGCTTGCGGTGTTATCCAAATGGGCTCTGGGTGCATAGGATTTTTATCTTGGTTTCTTTGCTTTAGTTAAATCACAGGACAAAGTGGTATCTAGATGGTCAATATCTGGGTTCTTTTGGCTCTCTTTCTTTTCAAACAGGGAACATAGCTGAACCCAGATGGTCAATATTTGGGGTGCACTAGGTTCTCTTTCTATTCAATCTCTATACTCCTTCCGCTATCAAGAGGTCATGGCAGTATCCAGGTGGTATGTGATCTGGATCATTCGACGCTCTTCAAAATTTTTGAAAAAAAAAAAAGATGCAATGATGAAAAATATTGGAAATAGGGGCAGCGACTTGAGACACTCATCCTTTCTATCAAATCATATCTATCAAAAAATGCAAAAAAAATCTTTCTACCATTCCATGTCTAAATAGGTCAATCTCAGAGAACATCTATCCAAACTAATTTCCTTCTAATTAACACATGCATTACTCAGATATTTTGTGCATAATAGATTGCATTCATTCCATTAAAGTGCATAATAAAAATCCAAAACATGAGTATAGCAGATCATATAATCAATGCATCCATCATCAATAACATCATAACTAACATAGGAATGCATTCATCATCATTATATAGTGATTCACATTTTCAACAAATTAATGCTCATCTGACGCATTTTCTATGCTTAATTTGTTGAGGGGGCATATAGTCCACTTCTCATCACTGGGGTAAGCTGGGGCAGGATCAAAATTAGAGAATCTTTTATACACTACGACAAGTCACATCACATCAAAGAGGGGCAAATGTAGACACCCAAAAATGGATAGGCTTGTGAATTTACATTAAAAACACTAATTTTCATCTATTAATTAATAGTTTTTTAATCATTAATTAATCATTGTTTTCCTCTAAGTTCATTCCCCAAGTCATCTAATCAAATTCTCAAAATTAATTAAATAATTAATTTTATTTAATTAATTAACCTTAATTGATTAATTACCATTAATTAATTTATTAAACTCAATTTCCTATAGTTTAAATTCAAATATTTAAAATTACTAATTAAATTCTACAAATTAAATTAATTTAATTTCATTCAATAAAGAAATTCTAAATAAAAAAGAATTCAATTATCTCACATGTTGAAAACATTAATTCAATAAATGAATTAAATATTCATTTATCTTCAAAGAGATAACTCCAATCAGATCACATGGGTTACTCCACCCATCTCTCTAGTCCACATGGGTAACTTCACCCACCTCTCCAGTTCAAAAAGGTAACTCACAATTAGCTCTTCAGTCAACCAAACTCTATCTCCTCTTTACCAATTGAAGAGGTGGATTTTATTGATGGCTTCTCCAGTTCCTTTTAAATCTCAACCATTCGTCTCTCTATCTCTGGGATTGATCTCAACCATTCATATCATCACCAATTCCTATATAATAAACCCTTCATAACCATTTGAAAGATCCAAGTTTTCAAGCTCTCGTGTGCCATTACTATGTCAGTTTGGTTCTAGCATTCAAGTCATCTTGCAATCACACACCCATTTCAATTATAAAATTCTTGATGCTTCTCAAGTCACAGACCCTTCCCACACCAATACTGAGCATCAAGAATAGCATTTTGGAAGGAGTAGATAGAGACAATAGAAGCTTCAAGTGCTTTGGGGTTTGCATTCATTTGTTTTCCTTTCTTGTGCTTGTACATTCTATTAGATATGTTTCAAGTTATTCATTTTAGTAGTTCTTGTGTGCTTGATTTACATTATTTGTGAAACCTTTTCTACTAACCCTCACCTTTGGAAAGCTTGGGAACCATGGATCATGAAGGAGGCGTACACTAGAGGATCAAAATAAAATACAGGAAGCAATCATAAAATCAATGATTAAAAACAAGTATGCCCCTGTTGAATTTATAAATAAAATACCTAAAGAACTAGGTAAAAAGGTATACCAACAGTGGTCATATGCCTTGTAAATAGAAAGAGAAGCAAGAGAAAGAGTTATTGTGAGACTGATGCCTCTTGAATCCAAATTTGAAGAGATACAAGAAGTACTAAAGAAACACTCAAGTAAATTTGTAGCCAAAATAAGGGCTTACAAAGTACTAGAGAACAAGTTTATAGAACTGGATTCAATGATAGAAACCAAATGGAGACATCTCCTGGGTCTACCAGTAGAGTCAATAAGTGTTGAGAAGCAATCACTTCTCACAAACGCACCTGACAGAGAAGAGAAGACAGATAATACAAGTCCTTAGTATATTGCTCTGGACAATCAAGAAAGTGATGATGAGCCTATTAACTTAGATACATGCATGGATGATAGTATCCAAGATATCACTCACTATGATTCTGATAATGATCCAAAGAAAAAAGATGATGTGATATTTATCACACTTAAGGATCAAAAAAGTCATCAAGTACTGAAGACATCAGATGGAAAGATAGTTGACATTGTTGATAAACAAATGCAGGACACATCAATCATGCACCCAATAGTGCAAGTCCCTGCACAAAATATACAAAGGGATGAGGATGTCACTGCTGAAAAGGCACTAACCAATGAGCAGGACACCCATACTAACAAATCCCAAGCCCCAACTCAAAGTAACATGCCTGTCCTAATGAAGGCAATAAACATACTAGAGGGAAATGAGGGATCAAATGTGAATGAAACATGGACACCCAAAGACAAGGGTGATGAAGAATTCAAAGGGACAACAGATACTACTACAGAGAAAGCTGCAACTAATGATCAGAAAAATGTATCTACTGATCATAATAAAGAAAACACTCAAAAGGAAATAGGGGACAAGCCTTCAGAGAAAGGTGAAGAAGGAAAGAAGGATGAGATTGAAAAGAAATTTGGAGCACATTCTACATAAACACCCAAGGTTAATGAAGAGAAGTCTTCACATAACCAAAATGTTCCCACAGAGTATAAAACACAAGATGCATCATTAAAAAAACCTTCCCCTAGCAATTCAGAGTGAATAAATGAACTAGTTATGGTAGTTCATACATCTGCATCCCCTCAAATCTCAAAGAAGAAGAAAGGAAAGAATAAAAATCTAGCAACTTTGGATGAAATCATTGAGATTCCAGTCTGTCATCCAAGAATATTGGATCCGACAGCATTGAAAAAATATGCAAAGCTCTATGAGAGAAAACCCATTCAAGACAAGATGAATAGAGCGGAAAAAGAGGCCAAGGTACTAGAAGTAGCAAGGGAGATACTTCAACAGATTGTACCAGACATAGATATCGATCAACAAGATCCAATTATTGATCAACTGGTCATACTCATAGATGCAATAACATCTCAGAATACTGATGTTGAGAAGACAATGGAAGAGAGACTTGAACAAAAGTATGAATTCAAGATCACAGAGAAGATAATCCAAGAAGTTGCATTGAAAAAGGTCAAGCTATCTGAATTGGTAAGTACAATTGACCCAATTTTATCAGAAGTCGTTACCTTAATCAAGAAATTGTGCACTTTAGATCAACTCACTAAAGAGTATACCGACAAGATAGCAAAAATAGATGCTGATTTTCAGTCCAGTGCACAAAATCTAGCCAACACAGAAGAAGCACTTAAATTTCACAATCAACAAATCATACAGACTAGGAAGCAGAGATAGGACATTCAGTTTCCAGAGATGAAGTACAGAGATGAGGTCAATGAGCTCCAATTTAAGCTCTTAACGACACTTACAATCCTGCAACAAAACATGACACATGCAAGTACTCTATTTGCCACCCCTGAAATGTCTGTCCTAGACAACATTTATGATATGCATGCCAGACTAGAGATGCAACACATGGCCCTAGAACAGTTGAGAGAACATTGGGAGAAACTAATGGAAGATATCAAAACTACCCATTCTAATGTATTTCACACATTTTAAGTTACACATTTTTGTCACAATTTTGGCATATTGTAAGTTGTACATTTTTGTCATCAGTATCAAAGAAAGGGGGAATTTGATATGTACATCACCTCAGTTAAAGGAGGAAATCATATGTATATTGGAAGAAAGGGGAAATAATGTACACTCAAAGAATAAATAGTATACATGTACATATACAGACACTATACCGATGCACACAGTAAGGGGGAGTCATATAATGACAAGGAAATAAACATGGTGTAATAATTTCAGTATTATGCACATATTAGTTTTTTATTCTAATGTCAAAGGGGGAGATTGAAGGTATTATATTTTTCCATTAGTATACTTAGAAGAAAAACATTATCTACACTATTGGTTTACTCTACACCGACAGATAGGGCACAACACTATCCGATGCCAAAGTTACCCAAAAAACATTGTTAAGTGTTACCCGATGACAAAAAGGTAAACGATACCCGACGAGTAACAACTGTGCTACCCGAAAGTACAGCAAGAGAGGAACTCGACAGATACAGGGAACCCAAGGAATAGTTCAATCAAGGAATGCCGACAGACTGCAAGTTCAAACCAACAACCAAGAATCGACAGTCAGTTACATCCCGCAAAAAGTGGATCTGACTTTCCATGTCAGATAAATTACTGATGTTGTATTTATAACTTCTTGATTTGCTTTTAAATCCATTATGTGCGGAGGAAGTAATATAATTGTTATTGTTTTAATTAGTTTTACTGTTTTAAAATATGCAAACTAAAGATCAAGGTCAAGTTGTAAACCTTGGATTTGAGAGTTAACATTGTAAATCATGAATTCGAAGATAGGTCAATACTTGTATAAATAGGTGCTCAATCCATTGAGAATTGTTATTGTTCAAGAAAAAGATAGTAGCCACAAAGAGAAACTAAAGACCAGACAGAGAATTCATACAGAAGAACACAAACAGAATCAAATGAGTTTTCAAGAACAAAACAAAGGCTACCAACAACCAGAGAAAAGGTATTCATCAATCACTTAAGGTGATATTATTATTGTAAAGGCTTTAATGGAACTGTAAATCAGAAATAGTAGATTGCATACAATCAGGTCAACATTTGTACTCATTCTAACAAGTGTAGTACACTAATTTGTACTTAAATCAGTGTTGCTAAAGCTGTTAACAGAGTAGATCTTAACAGGTCTCCACCTTAATACTCTTAACTAGGTAGATCATTAGAAGTGATAAAATTGTAAGCCTTAACTGGTTCCCTTCCATTTTGCAGATAGTGAAGTTTTGTGGGTTTCATCCCCATCGCATTTTTTTACTTCCTAACAGGAGTTTTCTGCGATACCATATCTTTTTTTATGTGTTTTTCAATTTCATGAATGTTTCTATGAATGATTGAAATCAAAGATTGTGAACAAACATTAGATACATAAGAAAGAATAACAATAATGGTTAGTAAATCAGAATTGAATGATTACTAATGATAAATTGTGTAAGGTGATAAAAGTTTTAGAGGTACTGATTCACCCCTCCCCTCTTAGTACTACTTCCCATTAATTCCAACACCTACGTGCTCCTATATGGGTAGGATGTGATTTGAGATTATGTATATCTTCATGTGTGTTGGTTATGAGCCTAGGTAGGTTAACTAAGTGTATAGAGGGGAAGTGGCTTGCAATGATTCTAGGGTCCTAAGTGGCTACTAGGGCATCTCATTGGAAAGTTACTTAATAATTGAAAATAGAAACATTAAGGGGTTTTAAAATATATTAATAAGATAATTGAGCCTCTACCCATGCCTTGAGTTATTATATACTAGGATGGGAGAGTTGGAATCCTTGTCTTCACGAAAGGATTACTAAGCCACATAGAGTCACTTGGGGGCTAGCGTCCAAGAGGGACTACTAGGGTTAACTCAAGGGTAGAATTATGTGATGACACTTCCTTATATACAACTTAGGTTATCCTACATGCATCGGTTACCTCTGGTATTGTTTAGTATTTCTTATTGTGGTTTATGAACTTCTAGGATCTTCCTATGCATTGGAGTATGATGTCATGTATACTTTAGTGGTTGCCTTCATGTTGTATACCCCATGTGAGTAGGCTTGTTACTATCTCCTCAGCATGGTGGGAGTGGACCTTTGGTTCCACGTGGTCGGGTGGTAGTGATTCTTATTACTATTAAGATTCTGACGGATTCTTCTTCATGCTTGGATGTTCCTTGTTGTAGTTCTATGCTCTTAGTCTTTTGGAGACTTGTTCAGTTACATGAGTTGTGTACTCGTACCATATGTGGATATTGGTTATCGTCCTTTGAAGGATGTATTGTATTGCTTTATTATATATTATTACATACCCTGTGACTTGTACAGTGGATGTTGATTAGGTAGTATACCTTTGGTATCATATGTATATGTAATCTTTTATTATGAGATGTATGCTATTGGATTCAGTTGATGTATCATTTATGTTAGTGATTTGTAATTGTTATTCATAGATTATTTTTCTTAAGTAATTCTACATCAAGGAACCCTCAAGTATTGTTATCTATGTTGTGTTGTACTTTGGTGTATGTCATGTACTTCATTGTGTTGCTTCCACATTGATATCATTATTGTTTGTAAATATTTAAGAAAAAATTATTCCATAAACTTAGTGTCATGTTTAGGTTAGCTCTCATGGGTTCCTTGGTGGGGTATTACACTTGGTATCAGAGCCCACATTTCTACACTGGGAGCTCTGGGAGATTTTATTCCCATTAGTTGTCTTTTAGTTTTAAAACTTGAAATAAACATAGACATAAAACTCTGATGTATTTAAAACCATTGCTTTGTGATTATTTGATTTCTTTTGATGTTATTGGTTTTGATTTTGGTTCTAAGTTGTGGTTTGGTTCTCTAGCTGATTCAGGAATCATGCTTGAAACTAGAGCTACTAGGGGTCATGTCAGAGGCCAAAATGGTGGTCATGGAAGGGGTAGGGATCAAAATCCTTCCATGAGTGTCATTCAGGAAAGTGTTCATTCACACAGTAGAGATGAGTAGAGGGATGAGCATCGGGCTGACTCTGGAGAGCCAGACATTAGGTAGTTGTTGCAGGAGTTATTGAATCGTATTCATAAGCAGGATAGAGTGGAGACGGATGCTCCACATCATTCTTAGATAGAATAGAGAGAGAGAGAGGGTGAGATATAGGATCCCTCCAAGTAGGACTATTACAGTGGATCCTGTGGTTGTGGCAGCAAACCACATGAGAGATCTCATGAGGGTGTGACTTACTCCTTTTGATGGGAAAGGATAGGGTTTGAGGCCGAGACTTGACTAATTGCATTGGAGAGGATTTTTCCCATGCATCCCTTTAGTAGTAATACTAAAGATAGGTATGTTGTGATGCAACTCTTTGAGTTTGCAGCGATATGGTGGAAGATAGAAGAAGAGAAGCTAGGAATCCATATGGATATAGTGACATGGGAGTTATTCCTTGAGTACTGTTGAGAGAGCTTCCTATCTGATCAGTGGAGGTAGCAGAGGGCGGATGAATTCCATAACTTGAGGTAGTTGACCCTATTAGTGGTTGAGTATGAGCGTCGATTCTTTGAGCTCAAACAATACGTAGGTTATGGTCATGATTCAGCCCTGATGATTCAACACTTTTTTAGGGGGTAAATGAATGCATCATTGGGGAAGTTAGACTCTTTGAGCCTATGACCCTTAGGGAGGCGGTCATAAAAGCTACCCTTGTAGAGGCAAACCTAGCATTCATCCATGGTGGATAGTTAGGAGTGCAGTCTACAGTACCTACTTCTTTTGTTAGAGGTAATCATTCTTAGGGAGCTGGGAATTCTAGAGGTCCTTCTACCATTCCAAATGGTAATCAGTCTCAGTAGCAAGGAGGAAACAATCCTCCTTTTAGTGGTCCTCGAATTAGGAACTTCCATGATATTCAGCACAGTAAGCACAATCGGATAGTTCAACCAGCACAGAGTGTGTATTAGGATGTTAGTAGGGGCAGTCTTCAACATTCTAGTGCACCTTTGGCTAGAGGAGATGGTAGTAGGGGAGCTTTCTTTTCCTGTGGACAGTTTGGGCACATTGCAGTCAATTGTCCTCAGTGTGCACCGCATATTTCAGGACAAAGGCCATTAGCTTCTAAGCCTATAGTGGGTAATGTTGGTATGTCTCATGGAGTGTATGCATCATTTGATCATCCTCAAATCATGCTCCTATGAGTGGGGCTGCGAGTAGAGGTCCAGCAGCTAGTTTTTAGATTCCTACAGTTGGGAATGATCCTCAATGTTTGAATCAGAGACCTGGGAAGGGTCCTATGGGACCCACACTTTGATTCTTTTAGGACTTGGTTGGATGTTTTGTGATGAGAAAGTGATATCTCTATCTTTTTTTTAGGCTTCCAGAAGTAAGCCTAGTCTTAGGGGAGGAGGATGTAATACCCACCTCTTAGTTTTCTTTTCAGTTTTTAGATGCCAAACTCTTTTAGGAATTTTTATGTATGTGTGGTTTATTTCAGTTGATCTTGAGGATATTTATGCATTGCATTTTAGTAGGTTATTGATCCATTTCTAGTATGTTATATCTTCTGTGTACATGTGATTTATGGTTGATTTATGATGCTTATGTATATGTTAGGATTTCATTTTGATTATGGTTTTCTAACAATACTGACCTTATTTATGTACACTCATGGATCATTGTATGTTTTGCATTATCATTGATGTGCTTGGTATGGTATGGGACAGAGTTGTAGTTACTTGCTTCGGCGAGATCCACATGATAACCTAGTCTCAACCATTGTTTGTTATATTATATATGCATGTATGTTCATCTTTGTGATGACAGGTTTGCAGGTATCAGACTACGCCTTCCCTGAATTGGCAGAGTGAGCATGCCCTATCACAATATCTCAATGGTAAGAGAGGGGAGATAGTATTCAGGTCCAAATCCTTACCCTAAACCTAATTTTACTTAGTATTAGACGAGTATCAGTTTTTCTACCCTACCCAAATTCGTCCTTATGTGTGTTTGAGATTGTTTTATTTATTTCAATTAAATGCATTGATATTGTGTGATTTATTTAATTGAATATTATTGGAATTAATTATTAAATATAGGGTATTTAATTAATTAAAAATTAAATTCAATACCTGTGTTTAATTGAAAAGTCAATTAAAGTGCAATTATTGAATATTAATATTTAATTGAATATTTAATTGGAAATTAGAGCAAATATACTTTTATGCATTGTTAAATAATTAAATATTTTAGTGCATGGATAAGATTGTGCTTTGAATATTTAATTTATTTAATATATTATTTAATTAATTACATGTGCAAGTTCATTATTGAAATTGGAGTTTGAATTAAAAATACAACTTGGTTTAATAAGTCAAAGTTGAGTTGTGCAAATAAATAGATATTTTTAATTAATAATTATTATTTAATTTCAATTTTGAGTTGAGTCCTTTTAGGGGTTAACTGGTGTGTTGTCATTAGGGTTTGCATGATTATGGGAAGTTGATTCTCTTTACGAGAATTCTTCTCTCATTTGGGGATAACAGGTTTTTGGAGCATTTTTGGAGAGCTTTGTGTGTTCTTGGCATTTTAGAGAAATTGAGGATTTTTGTGGTTGCATGTTGAATTAAAGTTTTGTTAGAATTCATGATTGTTTGTGCTTGGAGGGTTTAAGGCTCAATCTTCTTCCAGGCCATAATCTTTCTCCGTTTCTTGCATTAGATTTAAGGTAGGGTTTTAATCCTTTGTTGATTTCAAATCTTGCAAAAATTATGTCTTCTTCGTGCTTGTTTGATGTTATATTCTTGATTAGGAGTTACTTTGAAATTATTGTTAAAATGGGTGTTCTCGAAACCCTAAATCTTTTATTGTTTGAGAAAGATATTATTTAACATAGTAATGTTATGATGTTCAAATTTCATAGAAAAATTTCTTATAAAACTCCTAGAAAATGAAAAAAATCAATTGCCTTATAATTAGAACTATAGAAAAGAGAAAAATAATTGCATAGAAAAAAGTTAATCTCTTAAAAAAAATCAATTTACCTTAAAAACGCTCTCTGAAAAAAAAAAAAATACTGTAAACCGTTTTTCAAAATTTAATTTAAAAACAAAAAAAATCAACTTTCATTGAGAAACGAATTTCAAAGAGATTTAAAAAAAAAAATTCAAAAAAAAAAAATAAAAGTTTGATGAGAGTGGGGCCACAACCCCCCCCAACCCCCAAGCGCTGGCTCATAGCCATGCGCGTGCTCCCTAGGGAGTAGGGTGAGGGGACCACGTGGGGTCTCACCTCCCCCACGTACCCTCTACCCCATCCTTATTTACCTTTTTATGTTAGATGGTGTTTTTAATATACTTTTTTTTTAAAAAGTTAGTTTCTTTATTTAAAGTTAGTTTTAATAGATTTTGTTTTATGTTTTTTTTTGTTTTTAATTTAGTTTTTTTTAATATTTAATTTAAAACTTAGTTTTAAATAAATTTTATTTTTATTTAAATTGTATTTTGATTTAGTTTTGTATAAATGTGTAAAATGGGATTTATTCTTTTATTATTAATTAATATTATTGTTAATTAATATATAAAAGAGGGTTTTCTTTTAATAATTTAATTATTATTGATCAATTAATTTAGAGTGTATTTTAAGTGATTTTTATTATGTTAGGCATGTATTTTTAATAGATATTTTTTTTAGAATGCATGGTATAAATCAGCTGATAATAGTATATTAGGGGACAATTATTATTATTCTCAGATAATAATATTACACTTATGCTTGCATAATTTATGTGATTATAGTTGAAATTAGTAATTATTTAATTAGGCTAATTTATATAGATGGATTTTATAAATTAACCTATAGTGGACTTAGTGTGTACCCTTGTTTGAGATTTAATTATAATTTTTGTTAGTAATTTTAAATGGTAAATGAGTTTGGATAATTGGGATGTTATAAATTTGTTTATCCCAATGTTAATACTGTGATTGATTAGTTTATTCTGAATATACATTTATTATGTCATGATGTATTTTGAGTGTTTGAATGAAATGAATTATGGATGCTTTTATGACATGAGATGTTATCGTGTTTTCGAGTATCTGTTTGGGATAGATGACCTTTAGGATATAAAGGCAAAGGTTTTGGGATTTTGATTTTTGCATGGTATCTTGTATGAAGTCAGTTCATGTTTATATGATGATGTCATAGTCCTGATTTCTATACCCAACCTGACTTAGATATGATGTGCTTTATGGTCTTATGAGGATATTGTGGTTACTATATGGATATTTGAGAACCTATGTGCTCCTGTATGGGCAGGATGCAATTTGAGATTATATATATCTTCATGTGTGTTGGTTATGAGCCTAGGTAGGTTAACTAAGTGTATAGAGGGAAAGTGGCTTGGAATGAGTCTAGGGTCCTAAGTGGCTACTAGGGCATCTCATTGGCAAGTTACTTAATAAGTAAAAATATGAAACATTAAGGGGTTTTAAAATGTACTAATAAGATAACTGAGCCTTTACCCATGCCTTGAGTTATTATATGATAGGATGGGAGAGTTGGGATCCTTGTCTTCACGAAAGGATTACTAAGCCACATAGAGTCACTTGGGGGCTAGCGTCCAAGAGGGACTACTAGGGTTAACTCAAGGGTAGACTTATGTGATGAGACTTCCCTATATATAGCTTAGGTTACCCTACATGCATCGATTACCTCTGGTATTGTTTAGTGTTTCTTATTGTGGTTTAATGAACTTCTAGGATCTTCCTATGCATTGGAGTATGATGTCCTATATACCTTAGTGTTTTCCTTGATGTTTTATACCCCATGTCAGTAGGCATGTTACTATCTCGTCAGCACAGTGGGATTGGACCTTTGGTTCCATGCAGTCGGGTGGTAGTGATTCTTATTACCATTGAGATTTTGACTGATTCTTCTTCATGCTTGGATGTTCCTTTTTGTAGTTCTATGTTCTTAGTCTTTTGAAAACTTGTTTAGTTACAAGAGTTGTGTACTTGTACCATATGTGGATATTGGTTATCATCCTTTGAAGGATGTATTGTATTGCTTTATTATGTATTATTACATACCCTGCAACTTGTGTAGTGGATGTTGATTAGGTAGTATACTTTTGGTATCAGATGTATATATAATATTTTATTATGAGATGTATGCTATTGGATTCACTTGATGTATCATTTATGTTAGTTCTTTGTAATTGTTATTCGTAGATTATTTTTCTTAAGTAATTCTATGTTAAGGAACCCTCGAGGATTATTATCTATGTTGTGTTGTATTTTGGTGTATGTCATGTACTTCATTGTGTTTCTTCCACATTGATATCATTATTTTTTGTAAACATTTAAGAAAAAAAATATTCTATAAATTTAGTGTCATTTTTAGGTTAGTTCTCCTGGGTTCCCTAGCGGGGCATTACACTTGGGGTTATCAACTTCTTGGAATTCTTGATGAAGCCCTCACGGTCTACATGGCTATACAAGGCCATGCTCATTTTGTATTTTTGGTGCAAGAGGACCCTAAACAAAATAATTTTTCCTTTGGCATTCCTGGACTCCCTAAGGTCCATAATAGTCTATAGGGCATGTTAGTTTAAAGGTTTCATATTGGGCACATCTTTGTAAGACCTAGTCCCAAGATTGGCATTAATAAGCCCTTGGTCAACTATTGGTCAACTAGTGTCCAAAACCTTAGAAATAAGTTAATTTATTATGTTTTAATGTTTTTTATATGTTCTGGTCCATTAGGGATCATAACATTTGGTGTTGGACGAAGTTGGTCATCTAGAGTGCAAAATTGCAAAATCTTGCAAAGTTGCTCAAAAGTTGTTAATGCAACTTTTAGCAACTTTTGGTGTAAAGTTGTAAATCAATTCACAAATGGCTAGTTAGTTCAAAAATGAGATGTAACCATTGGGAATGCCTACAAAAGCCATTATAGGTGGGTGGTAGGTTAATTTTTGTAATTTGGCATTTAAAAATCAATAAAAATCAACCATTTCTCTGCAAAATTTGAAAATAGTCAGCTGGTACGGACAGGTATAGAATAATTTGGATGTAAGTCTGATACATTAAGTTGGTCTTGTGAATTATCTTCCTTTTTCACTTGGTCTCATGTCTTAATCCTTTGTCCATCACAAGTTATTGGATTTTTACTCTTGTTGCCTAGTTTGTAGGCCCTAAATCAGGGTTTCACTTTGTAATTGTGTTTTCTCTTTGATTCCACCATGGGACTCTAATGCTCCTTGGTGGAATTCAAGAATTGTCTATTTACTTTGAGATTATGCAATTTTGGTTTGGTGACATGCAGGGAGATGGGTTTTCCATGATGCCCTAGGTGTACATGTCCATGTGTGCATCTACCAGTGATTTAGGATAGTCCACATAAATTTCCATTGGGGATTCACCAAGACCTATAAATTAGTGTGTAAGACCCTTGTCAATGCCCTCATATGATCCAAGTGTTGGTTTGGATATTTTTTTCAAGGAAGTAGCACTTGTAGTACAAATGCAAACCTAATTAGACCTTATTATCTTATCAAAACTAGGTGTCATCCTATCTTCCTTTCATTTCCATGTTTTGGTGCTTAATTCTAATCTCTTTGGCCATAAAGGGTATCTGAATCCCTATTATTTTTAGAGGTTTATGTGGAATAATTTAAAACTAAGTCAAATTCCCTAACTAAAAAGGCTATAAGTGAGAAGTTGGGTTTTCAAAGGAACTATGTTCAAAGGGTTGCACATGTTGAATAGGATCATTGAATCCTTGTCTTAGGGACCTAAATAAACCAAATCCTAGAGTATAGGTCACCCCTGGTCCTTGGAGTCACTTCATGGGGAATTTGAGTAATTCTAGCATATGTGCCTAAGCACCCAACTATTGGAAGTTGGTGTTCAAGACTTGTTTGAACCTAGTGATTAGGTTACCCTGTTGGGAATAGGTTGTCATAACCTAGTATCAAGTCATTTATGCACTTGTGATAAGTGTAGAGGCACTTTGCCCTTTTGGAACACCTGACTTGGTGGTATATCTCTTGAGTTTGAAGATTTGAAGCATCAAACTATCTCTTTGGGACTTCTGATTGCCCACTTTGCATCAAGTGGTATTAGAGTTATGTTTGCTGATGAGGATGAAGAAATCCCTGCAAGGGTTACAAACATAGAACTTGCAAGGATGGTGAGAGAACAGAGGGCAGCGAATGCAGCCCTGACTAGGAGGCTTTAAGAATTTGAGAAAAAGGTAGAGAGGGGAAAAGAAGACATGTCTGATGGGGAAGAAGGGAGTGAAGAGGAATATGACACTCTTGATCAGAACGAGAAAATTCCTATAGACCAAATACCCCTCGTAGATGCCCTAAATTCTATGGGGAGAAGAACCATGGATGATAAGTTCGACTTACCAACTTTCAATGGAAAGATGAATGCATATTTTGTCTTAGATTGGATTGAGGCCTTAACAAGCTTCTTTGAATGTGAAGACATCTCTGAGAAACAGAGAGTAAAGATGGAAAAATCTAAGTTGAAGGGAGCAACCCTAACTTGGTGGAATTTCATCCAAACAGAGAGGGTGAAGAATAGTAGAAACATGATCACTTCATGGAACAAGATGATAACATTGATAAAGGAGACATATGTACCTGAATATTATTAGGTACAACTCCATAGAAGGAAGTAAAACCTAAAGAAGAAAGATATGGATGTAGGCTCATACACTGAGGATTTCCTAAAACTATGCATGAAGACTAATGCAACAGAGAATGAGGAAGAAAAGTTAGCAAGGTACATGAATGGTCTCAAAGTGTCCATCCAAGAAGAACTTAGCCTACACTACCCTACATCAGTAAACACATGTTATCAAATGGAAATGAAGGTAGACGAGAAATGGAAAAGAAAACAAGACTTTGGAAAAGGAAAAAGCAATGATGGTGGAAAGAATTTTAGAGGAAGAGGTATCCCTTGGAATAGAGGACAATACAGTGGCAGCAGCAGTAGGACCCCTAACCAAGGCCAAGGAGACAAAGAACATGGTGAATCAAATTTTAGAGGAAACTTTAGAGGAAGGAGACCCTTTAATAGAGGGAGAACAAATATAGGAAGAGGAAATGGACCATTTAAATGTTACTACTGCAACCAACTTGGACACCATGCATGGAGATGCCCAGAGAAAAGAAATAACAACAATCAAGGAGAGAGGAGGATACAACTCATTCAAGAAGATAAACAAGAAGACAACAAAAATCCAATGGATCTTGAACTAGAGGAAGGAGCATGTTTGATGATGAGGTAGGTTTTTATACAAGTACCACAAAGCCAAGAACCACCTCAAAGGAAGAATCTTTTTAGGACAAAAATCAAATGCCATGGAAAGGTATGTAATCTGCTGATAGATTCTGATTCAACTAAAAATTTAGTGTCTTTTGAAATGGTTCAAAAACTAAATCTACCTAAGAAGCCACACCCCTTTCCCTACCATGTCTCTTGGCTAACCAAGGATCAACAAACTGTTAAGATTGATGAACATCAATCTACCCAAGAACACCTGCATGCAAGACAGTTACAAAGAAGAAGAAGCAGAAGACAGAAGAGAGAAGGATCCAGAAAGCTATGGTGGCCGACAGGCCAGAGACTGCAAATACATGTTGACAGAAATTATGTTCTATATTCAACAATGAAATGATTTACAATCTCGATATGAAATACAAAGAGGTGATTCCTTATAAAGGAATACCGAAACCCTAAAAGGGAAACTACAAGAAATAGAA